>JASCZI010120852.1:0-16829 GCA_036250425.1 Stylosanthes scabra
ATATATATATATATATATATATATATATATATTATAGATGATTTGTGTTTATACATAAAAAAAAATATGAAAATATAAGTGCTATTCGATTCGTATTTTCACTTTTTTATTTTTAGTATTTTCTTTTTTTAAGATTTTACGAAGAACAAATAAAAATAATAAAAATATTTTTTATCTCATATTTTCTAATTTTTCTTCACAAAATTTTGAAATAAAAAATACTAAAAATAAATAAATAAATAAATATATATATAATATCATTTTGGCATATATAATCATTTTCATGCGTCTGCTTCTTTTTATTAACTTAAGTTTTTTGAAAAAAAATAATATCATGATATAATATTAAAACTTTTAATTATGAAAAATAAGTTTAGAGTTTGAACATTGTTAATATCAAATTAAAGAAAGAATTTAAATATAAGAGAAATAATCAATACATATACATTTAATGTATTCCAAATATATTTTTCAGATCGACAACGAGGAAAAAAACTAATGATAAAAATTTAATAAATAAAGAGAACGCCGAGCAATATATCGCAATATGATGACTATTTATATATTTATATAATTAAGATTTTTTGTTTCTGAATCTCATTCATTAGCTAGAAAAGGAATGAAATGAAAACAGAACATGTCTCAATTTTTAGCGTGGGATAAAAATAGGCATCCAAAAAGCACCGGCGGCTAATATTTTAATTAATAATAACTAATAATCAGTGAATAAATGATTTATTTTTTGTTATTTCAAATTATATATTTTTTATCATTTCGAATAATCAATCTTCTATTATTTTGAATGATTAGTTTTTGCATTGCTTCTATATGATGTGTTTTTTTTCTATGAAAAAGTATTAAAAACCAAAAAAAAAATAGTTAATATAATTAATTAATTTTATATTTTTTTAAAAATAAAATATTTAAAATCTAATCAAATAAAATATTTAATCTAAGTTGTTAGTTAATATTAGTTAAATTTTTTATTTTTTTTAGTTACCTAGTTGTTTTTCTATATATATATTAACTGATTTTTTATGATATTTTATTAGTTATTTAGTACACTCTTATACATGATATTATTTGGATAGTAAAATATGAAAATCATTAGCTTATGACCGGATAATTTGACAAAATCTGAAATATATATGGTACCTGCAAGGTTGTATCAATCATTATTATTCTAACAATAATAAAAGATTTCTACAAAAAATGATATTTTCGGAATATTGAACTTCTAATTGGTAGGGATAACAAAACAAGGAAAAAATATTTTGAATTAATATTTTTCATATTCAATAGGCGTTATATTTTTGGTGAGGCAAAATGTAACTGTTGGAATTTGTCGAAGTTGGCTGGCCCTCACAATGCCTTGATTGTGCTCAATTATATCTTCTTTTTTTTTTTCTGAAAATGTGATCATATTATAGAGATATTGATGGATAATTCTATGTTTCAACCTTCTGAAAAATATGCAAATACTGGAAATGATAAACAATCTTGCATACCAAGAGACGACAATAATGAACCCCTTAAATGATAATTTTCCTTTTTGTTTAGATGAAAAGATAAATGTTTTTGATATTCATATATTTTCCAAAATAGCATATATATATGATACCACTTGTCTTCTTATACAAAAGCCGTTTTAAATTTTGTTTAAATTTTGCATTTTTTTTTCTTTTTTTTATAATATCCATATGCTATTTTTTTTTTCTCTGCAAGTAAAAAGATCAAATTCTAAATCTTTTAAGTAATAAAAATTGATTATATCGGTAAGACACTTCAACATAAATTAAAACTTATTCATTTGTCTTAATTGATAATTACCATTATTATTCAAGGTCCGTAATTTAATTCTTTTTCCACATGCCAATTAATCAATTGGGAAGTCTTGACCTTTAATTAGTTAGTTGGGCTTAATAATTTGAGCTTCAAGTCAGTCACAAAAATGAGATTTAAAAAAAAAAGTGATTTAAAATTAAACTCAATTCATGATGACAGCTCTGAATTGAGCTAAACCCTAAACCGCCATTACTTCTTCTCGTTGTTGTGTTCTATATGAAAAGCTATAAATAATGAATAAGAATATTACATTGAGTGAGACAATTTACAATTTTTAAAATTAAATTAGTCATGTCATCTTTTTGTTGGAAAAACTAAACAACTTCAATTGTTAAGAGTTTTCATATGGATGGTAAAGAGAATATATAAATGAATTAAATGCAAGCTAAATAGGAAAAGCAGAAGAGATCAATGTATTGGCGTAATCATATATATATATATATATATATATATATATATATATGAGAATTTCAAGTTCCTTAAAATTTCTTTGGTTGTAATTTCAGCATAATATCGATCTTGGCTAACCAGTACCGTACATATTAATTAACATATATATATGTAGACAATAAGATAAAAATCTACTACGAACCTTATTAATAATGATTATTTTTCATAAAAGAATAAATTTAAATGTACATATATTTATGTATAGATTCATTTATATATATTCTCATACGTAATAATTTTATGTATCAAACACAGAAATAATGAAATTTAACATAAAAATTTTAAGCACAGAAAATTAAAATTACAGCCAAAAAAATTAGTTTTTTTTTTTTTTGTGTATGGATGCATATACATAGTGTTACCCATTATCAATTTTAATATTATTTTGCTGATGATCATATAATTATAAAGAGATTACTATTTCCTAATTATATATAAAATATATTATCTTTATGAGTAATGCTACGAAACCAACGTTAGGAAAATAATAGGGAGTCAATGAATGTAATTAGAGAAATAGTACATGATAAAAGAAAAAAAATAATATTAATTTTCTATTATCTCCCTAATATTAACTACCAAGACTTTCTCTATTTTTATATATCCCCTTCTTACATATATAGTAAGATCTAATTTCAATTTATTGTTGTTTCAAATAAACAAATAAATCAAGGCCATTTTGTTAATTTAATTTGACAGGAAGAAATGTGAAAGTTTGACCAAAAAGAAAACAAGAAAGTACAACAGTTAATTAAGTTTTAGATGGTTTTCTTAATATTTTAAAAACCTTTACAAGTTAAATTTAAATTTATATTATAACTTTAAAAATTTCTATATTTAGATTATGATATTTGAAATTCAAAATCAAATATGTATTCAAAAATTAAATTATATCAAGTAATAATTTTATTTAATGACATTGATATAAATAAAAAAATGAAAGAAAATATTCACATCATAATTTAAGATTGATCATGTTCTATATAAGGGTTAGAAATCTACTATTATACGCCTTCTACTTAAGATTGCACTCGTAAGTTAGATTAAAATTTATCTTTTTTGGTAAACTAAAATCAAATGGCTCTTGCTGCTGATTTTCTTGAAGATGTTAGTCCTAAGAAGTTTGTTAGTTGGATCTTCAATGTGTAGTTGGTTCGGTTGTGCGAAGAGCCTGATAAGAATAACGAGGAAGAGACCGATAGTACTGACATGGTCAACCAATATGTTAAGATTGTTGTTTTTATTTGATATTGTATTATTGCGTTATAATCTGTCCACTTGAAAATTTTAGATGTTTACGTATTTTATGACCAGGGCACTCGAGTACAGAGATTGATTCCAAAATCTTTGTTTAAGCAGTGAAGGGGTGAGCTTGAAGAGTTTAAGATGTATACCATGAATAACTTCATTGTGGCAGATATTAGACTAATGACCCGTGCCACAAAATGTAAATGTATCCTAATTTTTTGCAAGAAAACAACTGTTCAGTGCGTTGAATTCTCATTTTTTGAGTTGTGTCCTTTATTATGAAGGTCATAGCAGAATTGTTATATGTCGAATCCGTCGATCCATATGAATTTTTTAGTTAGTTGAACTCTTTTAATATTTTTTTAGGTGGAATCCACTCATTTAGTTTGACATGATAATTATGAAATCTTCTAAATTGGTAATGATATGATTCATAAATTCGCACAGACATCATCGGTGAAGTGGTGGGGAAGCAGAAGCCAAGAGAAGTTGTGATGAGTAAAGAAATTAAGACAAAATGAATGACGATTACAATCAAAGATATTGAGTAAGTTATTTGGTAACTGTCTTCTATTTTGTTAACTTTTTTAATAGTTATTTATTCTTGTCAATAAATATTTAGTTTCAGTAACCTCATTTTTCTTAAAACTTTTATTTGATATTAAATGATTAAAAGATGTTTGCCTCTTTTGATAGTAAGTATGAAATAACTTGTATATTTTTTGGAGAGGCGGTGGATGAAATTCTCTCGCACTTTGAGGATGGACGGATTGAACCACTCATAGTAGTGTGCCAGTAGGGATGGCAATGGGTATCCGTGGGAGCGGGTACCATTATCCCTGCCCCCATCCCCGTTTATAAAATTGCCCCCTGTCCCCGATCCATCCCATCGCGGGTCCCCGTTTATAAATCCCCGCGGATTTAGCAGATATCCGCGGATATCCATGGATATTAATTTTTAACAAAAGAAATTAAAAATAACACAAATATATTAAACTTTAGTATAATAAAATAAAATTTAACATATTAAAATACAACTCTAATACTCACATACACATAAAATTTCAAACATATAAAAGAAAATAAAAATATGTTTCTAATATATGAATAAAATCTAACTTTTATCCATATATGTATGGACAAATATGTAATTACAATCTTCGCGGGGATTTCGCGGGTATCCATGGGGTGGGTACCTTTATCCCCATCCTCGTCCCCGTTTATTCGTGCGGATGGATACCCGTCCCCGTGAGGATTTTGCGGGTCCCCGTTAGCCTCCCCTTCGCGGGTAATTAAGGCGGATACCCGTGGGTGTGGGGATTTTTTCCATCCCTATGTGCCAGTATTTCAAGGCAAGCCGATGAAATGGTATAAATAGATTTATTACAATATAAACAATAATTATATACAACCAAATGTTTTTGACAACCAAGCTTAGCCAAGTTAATATATCACACGCGCCTTTCATTTTGAAATTTGGATTCCTTAATTTTCGTTCCTTCCTTTTCTCACTCACAATGCATGCGTTTTCAATTTTTCTTCTTCTTCTTCTTCCTCCTCTTCCCATCATTCTTCTTCTTCTTCGTTAACTCCTCATGCTTCTTCCGATTACGACGACGGCGACGACAGCAGTGGCGGCGACAACAACAAGGACGGGGAGGAGGACAATGAAGATGACACAATAGATGAGAAAAAGACAACAGCGACGATGATGATAATGGCAACGACAACAATAGGAAGAAGAAGCCCAAAACCACGTAAATAGGAGGAGGAAGAGAAGTAGCAGCAATAGCAGGAAGATAGAGTACATTTGAGTGGTAACTTCCAATAATTCAAAATCCGTTTCTACTTTCATTCAAAAACCGTTTCTGTTTTCATGAAAATCCAATTCAGTTTTTTATATATGAAAATCCGTTTTTACTTTCATTCAAAACCGGTTTCTACTTTCATTAAAAAACCGTTTTTGTTTTCATGAAAATCCAATTCAGTTTTTATATATGAAAATCCGTTTCTATTTTCATTCAAAACCCGTTTCTGTTTTCATTCAAAAACCGTTTCTGTTTTCTTGAAAATCCAATTCAGTTTTTATATATGAAAATCCGTTTCTACTTTCATTCAAAACCTGTTTATGTTTCCATTCAAATTCTGTTTCTGTTTTCTTGAAAATCTAATTCAGTCTGTTTCTGTTTTTGTTCTAAATCCGTTTCTGTTTGTCTTCTAAATCCGTTTCTGTTTTTTAAAAATAACCAATTCAGTTTTTTGTCAACAACAACAACACCAACAATAACAGGAACACCACCAACAATAACACCAATACCAACAACGAAGAAGAAGAAGAAGAAGAAGAAGAAGAAGAAGAAGAAGAAGAAGAAGAAGAAGAAGAAGAAGAAGAAGAAGAAGAAGAAGAAGAAGAAGTAGTGACGATGACGGTGAGGGCGACGGCGACGGCGACGGCTGCAATGACGACGGTGGCGGCTGCAGTAACGACGTCGGTGGTGCTGCAGTAACATAGGAGAATAAGAAGAAGGAAGAACAAGAAGAAGAAGGAAGAAGAAGAAATAGCGCGTTTTGAATTTTTGGGGAGAGTGTAGCGCGTGTAATGGGTGATAGTGGTGAAAAATCACTTGGTTGGACTTGATTGGGGTAAATGCTTGGATGTGTAACATTATTGAGAAATCCATGTTGATAGATATTTTTGGAAACAGTTTTTTAACAATTCTAAAAAAATTTATGTGACAGAGAAAAATTTAGTACAGAGTCATTTTCATATTTCAGATTTACATATTAATTTAGATTTAGTAAAGGTACGAGTGTTTCGTAACATCTTATATACTTACCTTTATACATACAAAGAAATCAAGTTTTTAAATCTTATATGGATTGAGAATATACTTAATAGGTATAATAGGAATCAGATTTCCAATCAATGCCTTATCTGGATCATAATGATTTCCCATTTAACCTTATGAACAATGGCATAAACAGGCTAATAGCTTATGAGCTTCAATACAATCAAAGGAAGCTAGTTGAGGATCACAATGTTTATAACGAACAACTAACAGATGAGCAACAAGAAGTATATCTTCAGGTTATGGAAGCTGTAAAAAGCGACGAATGTGAAATGTTCTTTCTTTATGAGTATGGTGGGATGAGTATGACTTTTGTTTGGAAAATATTAACCTCAACTTTGAGATCCAAAGGCCAAATTTTACTCACAGTTGCTTTTAGCGAGATAGCTTCTTTATTATTGTCAGGTGGGAGAACAGCACACTCACGCTTTGGAATACCTTTAGAGCTTGATGAATTCTCTACCTGTAATATCAAACAAGGTAGTGCTTTAGCATATCTATTGACAAGAACAATGTTAATAATATGGGATGAAACTCCAATGTTAAATATATACTACATTGAAGCACTTGATAGAACAATGAGAGATTTCTTAAAGTTTAATCATGCGAATAATCTCGATAAACCATTTGGAGGAAGAATGTTGTCTTTGGATATGACTTTCGTCAGATACTTCCAGTTGTATCGAAAGAAAGTAGACAAGATATCGTGAGTGCGACGATCAACTCGTCCTGCATATGGGATAGTTGTACGCTAATAACATTGACAAAAAACATGTGGATTAAAATGAATTAGCAAGAGAGGAGCACTGCTAGATTTGAAGGAATTTGTTAATTGGATCTTGGGTATTGGTGATGGTAGTGTTGAAATATTGATAGATACAGGACTCGAGGTTGAGATTCCAGAGAACATTCTTATAGAAAATTGAGATAATCCAGTTGAGGTAATTGCTCAAGCAATATATTCGGAGTTGTTTACTAGAAAAATTCGTGATTGTGTGACATTGAAGATCAGAGTGACATTGAAGATCAAACAATTTTGGCACCCATGTTGCAAAATGTTGACAAAATAAATAACTAAATGATGAATTTGAATCATGGGGAAGCTAAAACTTATTATAGCTTAGAAAATGTATGCCCATCTGAATCAAACAATGACTTATTGTTCTTTACTCACACACCATAATTTATAAACACAATAAGGTGTAAAGGTTTTTCAAACCATGAAATTACATTACAAATTGGGATTCCAATTATGTTATTAATAAACATAGACATACTGCTAGATTGTGCAATGACACTTGTTTGGTGGTAACCAAACTTGGAAAACATGTCGTTAAAGCACGTAGTATATATAACAAGAAAAAATGTTGGTGATAAGGCGTTTCTCTCAAGGATGATATTGAGCCCGTCTGATCATTGAACATCCTTCAATGTTCACAGACATTTTCCCATTACGGTTTCGTATGCTATGAGCCTATGACCATTAACAAGAGTCAAGGGCAATCTTTGTCACTAGTAGGGTTGATACTCAAGAAGTCTGTTTTCACATACGGACAACTATATGTTGCAATTTCAAGGGTTACCAATAAAAAAAGACTAAAATTTTTGTTGTGTCATGACAGAAAAAGGAATAAAGAGATACACAATATAGTTTTTCAAGAAGTCTTTAGAAATGTATGTTAGTTTTAGACAATGAAAAGTATCAAATTACTTCATATGATAATTAATTTAAATTGCTCAACTGATAATTATTGCTAACAGTGGGTTATTTTAATCAGGTTTTTTTTACAAACATAAAACACATAAAGACATAGTCAATGGATGTGTTTATAAAAAGTATAAAAATATCTTAAAATTGCTTTGTTATAATAATATTTCCACGAACTCATTATTAAAAAATAATATAAAACTGAAATATACAATAATCGCACATATCGCGGGCTATACCCTAATATATAGAAGAGATGAGTAGCTTTTCTTTTAATACTTTTGTTCTTCCTAATAAAAGGCATCTAGTTGTAATATATGCTAGTGTTTCCCTTAGCTTGTTAAAATTAATCCTTAGGGTGTAGATATTGAATCAAATTTGAAGATATACAATAAAAAAGGAAAAATAATGAATTCAATCTACAAATTATGGATCTGATCTGATCTGGACCGCCACCATATCAGTTTGATTCCGATCGACATAATTATAAATACGAATCGTGAATATCCGATAGTTATTATTCATAAATCCATATATGCAAATTAAATAAATAAGAAAAACATATATGATAGTTAGCTAGCTCTTATCTCTTCAGAATACACACAAACCCTAGCCCCCTTTAAACTCCAAGGATCACAGTAATTCTTTCCTCTCCTCACTTGTCACTTCTCTTCCCCCTCACTCTTGGCGCCACTTGCGCCACCGCCATCCCCTTTCGGTCCGTGTTGGTGTCGCCTTACTTATCACTACATCGTAGTTCATCTTTGTCTAATCCTCCTCGAGCTCATCTAGTCTTACCTCGTCCATCCTCTAGTCCTCTACTTCTGGTTCCCGACTCATCAGTGATGCGCCTCCGTCCTCCACCAGTCCTCCTTCTGTCATTATTGCTATTTATCTCGCTGTTGGGTTAATTAGTGATTTCACTCCTCCTTCTCATGTAATTGCCTGCACCAACCCATTTCGTCTCTGTTGCTAGTGTACTGCGTTGCTGTGGTGGAGCTAGCCGAGCTCCTCTAATCTTTTGTATCACTTTATTTGAATGTATGTTTATTATTTTTTATCCCATGAAATTATGTTGTTGATTTGTTGAAAATGTTTATATGATTAAGACGATATGATGTATTATTATATTTTCGTTATTGTTAAGTTTATTGATTTAATGTTATATAAGACTATGCGCCAAAGTATAATTTTTTTAAGTTCTTTGTATTAGTATATTTTTGATTCAGTGTTTTTCTCCAAAAAATTAAATAAGGTTTTTAAATTTTTTTTTTCATTTTCAGCAAAAGAATCTGCTATCTGATCTGATTTGGAAATATATGAATAAGATTGAATTCGACAGCTCAATAATTTATAATTTAAATTGATGGAAAGAGATAAATAAATAGTAATATCTCTAATACCACTATTATCCAAAGTGTATTATTATTATTATTATTATTATTATTATTATTATTATTATTCATAATATTTTTTAATCTGGCATGTCGAGAATTAATATGTTTCATATCTAAGTTTTATTGTTGTTGGACAATGAATTACTGCCTATATAAGACAGGATTTGAATCCTAATATTTATTTTTTTTGTGTGTCAATCCCAATATTTATTTAAGTAGATAAATGAGCTGAACACTAAATTATTATTATTGTTATTATTATTAGTTTTTCACATTTTCTCTTCTGTAGATCAACCCGGCAACTTAAATCAAACGTGCTTAATTACTTTTTCTCCAGCCCAGTGTGACAATTCATGCTTTTCAGATTATGTTAAAAAAAATTGGTAAAACCGTATATAGTTATGTAAGTATATTAATTAATTACTCTACTCAAATTAGTCTTATATTACGTCTAATCTATGTTATCTTAATCAGCCTCTATAATTCCTGCTGGAGATTTTAATTAGCACGAATCCCTTCGGTCAAGTTTACTATAGAAGCCAAACTGTGACCAACCTATAGCCTACACTCAAGTCTACATATTCTAGCATGGGGAAGTATTTATCAAAGTGAACGTGAAATAACATTTTATTGAAGGAAGCAGAATTTTAAACCCCATTTCAGATAGTGACCTTGGAATTTATTTGAGCGACAATACTTGATTATTTATGTCAAAAACTTTCCAATAATGTTAATTTTGCTTATTAACAAAAGAATGTCATATATTCCACTAGTGATACAATAATAATAATATGTCTTATAATGATATACATTTCTTTTTTCATCAACTTTACCGAGGCTAATAGAGTTTGTTTAGGAGATGAATAAGATATGAATGTGAATTATTGTGGATGGTTATTGAATTTTGAAAAGCTAAGTTACAACAACAAATCATAATAGAAACAAAAGCATCCAAACAAAAATTAAGCAACATAAACATGAAAACTAAAACAAGAGAAATAATAAAAGGTGCATCAGCAGAAACAAGTGAACCTCACGAAAGGCTCATGTGCCTACATACACTTTCTTCTTCGATTTTTTTTTTTTTTAAGTTTATTCATAGTAAATATTAAAATGATTTCTATCAATTTCTTACTTTTAAAAAAATAATTCTATTACAAAATAGAAAGTGACAAATGTTACCAATCCTTGTATATCGGCAGCTTATAAACTTTTAGTCAATTATAACAAAGCCCAATGAAATGAAAGGAGCACAACACATAAAAGTAATGGTATTTTAGTTTTGTTGGATACTATTAGTTACCAAAAGTGTTGATAATCAAGACTTTTTCTAAAAAGAATAAGTCAAAATTATTTATTGGTAGATAGAAAATAGGTCAAATTAGGCTTCAGTCTAAACAGTCCAGAATCATATGTATTGAGCTATACTTGACCTATCTTATTAAATGACTTATATTTTACCTGATCCGACCTAAAGTCTATTAAAAGCCCACTAAATGATAAAGTAAAATATTAATAAAAAAAATTTATAACTACAAATAAATAAAACTTTATTACATAAAAAATTTTATGTTATGACCTTTATATATATTTATTCAGAAATTATAAGTATCAATGTTTTTTTATGTGATTAAAAGCTAAAAAATAATTTTATTGATAAATTATGTCTCTTTAATTTATTTAAAATTTAATAAAATTATTTTTTACATAATAAAATAATTATTATAACTTTATATATATATATAGGCCGACCTTTTAGACTTTACAAACTGTTATGTCCGCATTGCAATTCAGCACCATAATCTATTATTCATTGGCTTAGGGATTGTATGATGGCCAAGAGAATTTGAAAATCTTTGAATTTGCATTTTGTTTTAGCTAATTAACCGCACTCTTGGGATTAGGTTTTCAAAACTTGCACAAGAAATCCTTTTCTTTTTTGCTCAAGAATTTGATGGATATGGCGAGACATGAATAATGATGATGTTTTTCACCCTAATGACCATGCCCCTTGAACAAGATTATAGCTCTTTGTTACTTTAGTGCTAGAGAATTTGAAATAGCCTCTTCTTTTCATTCATCCCTTATGCCTTCTTCCAGTTTGATTGATTGGTGCGCATCTTTTGGAAATCAGATCAAAGTCAATTGTGATGCGAATGTGACTTCCAATATTAAAGCAGCAGGCTTCGCTTGTGTTATTAGGAATGCTGATGGTCAATGGTTGCATGGCTGTGTTGGAAGTATTTCTTTCGTCAGTATTCTTCAGTGTGAATTCTTTGCTGTTTGAAAATGTCTCTTTTTTGTTTAGGAGAATGGTTATAAAAATGTGGTATGTGAAACTGATAATATTAATGTTTTTATTGCTTCCAGCTCTTTAACTATGGCCATAAGCATCATCTTCATAGTGATCTTATTCTCAAAATCCATGAATTGCTTTTAAGAGATTGGTTGCTGAAGTTACATACTCTTATTCATGCTGAATGGATTGAACCTTGAAGTTGTTTAGTCCCTATCCTTAATAAGGATTTGCCTCCTCTTTAGGAGTTCTCTTTTGTAGTTTCAATAAAAAAAAAAAGTCTAAGCCTGAACTCTTTAAGTAAAATTGCTTTTACAAAATCCTAAGCCTGATTAATAGGCCTGATCTACATTAGGTCTAATTATACTAGACCTAAATTTTTCGATAGATCGCATGACCTGTTTCCATCCCTACTTATTGATTTGAAACTAACAAGAATAAAATCAATACTATTCTATTTAAATTAGGTCTTCAAGGTTTGGTTTGATGTGAACTAATTGCTCAGAATAAATAGAGCTCTAAGGATTTGATCCCAATATACTAGAATCCACCTTTTGCAACATTTTCAATTAGAGAATTGTTATTGCTTCCGCTCTCAAGTATATTTCAAATAAATAACCACAGTGAGGAGTATGAACAATAAATCAAGATCAAAAATTATACCAATAAATTTAGATACATTTTGACTCTTAAATATATTTTTCTTAATGATTTAAAATGGATGATCCTAAATTAAATAATCCAATAATTCCAAAAATAAATTTGTCTTGAATCTCTTAAAAAAATATATAAATTAGCCTCCAATAAAATAAAAAGACAACTAGTTTTTTAATTTTTTATAACTTTAGACGGTTTATCCAAATTTTTAATTAGTCATTTATATGATAATTTAAAATTTTAAAATTAATAATCAATTACATATTATGCTTACAAAACATATTTTGTTTAACTAACTAATTTTTCAATTAATAATTTTTTTTAATTATAAAAAAAATTTACAATGTAAGTTTTTTATTTTATATGAAAAAAAATAAAAATTATTTAATAAACAATTCCCCTACATGTAAACTCTTTGTAATAAACACTATTTTGATATTAGACAAAAAAAAAAAACTATTTTAATATTAATATTTTTTTAACAATTAAATATGGACTTTCTTTATTTCTTAATTGAAAAATAATTTAAACATATAAGCTATAAAAATGTTTGGTATATGAATATTTTTTTCTTAACTATTTTTTTTATATGATAAAGTATAGAGTACGCGAGAGTATAACGAATATTGAGTACATGAGAGTATAAAGAAAATGCTCCAAAAGGCATGCCGGTTAAAAACTAGCCTATAATTAATTGTCACTAGCTAGTAATAAAGATTAAGTTAATATTGTAACCGTAAAGAAGAAATGTAAGGAGAATAGGTGATCAGTGGTAAGGGCAAAAACTAAAGGTACATAAACATTACCTTTTGAAAATCTTTTTATCCAGTTTGAGTGTTAATTAGGTCATTTCTAAATATGTATACAATCATATATGCTTTCTAGTTTATAAGTTTATAGAAGGTGTGATTTGCATCCCTATAAATGTATAGCTGAACTTCAATTTATTCTCATTCTAAAAAGCATGGTTGGAATTAAATTGTCTAAACTTGTAAAATACAAGAGATGGTTTGTTTTTATTATTATTATAGACTAACTAGTATTTTTCTTTTAAAAAATAAGGATCGATATGTTAAATTCTTTAATTTAGTTAGAGATAATTTATTTTACAGAGATCAATTTTAGGTATTACAAAGAAATTTGCTAAAGGTAAAAAATATTGTTGTTTCACTTATTACAGTTTTTACAAGTGCATCATAGCACCTAGTTGATGAGGTGTGGAAAAGGAGGAATTACAAGAAGTTAGGCATGTTCTAGGAAGTTGAAGTATCCAAAAGGCAATAGAATAGAATTGAAGGAACTCAAGGAAAAAAAGAGTAAGGTCAAGTGATAGGGAATGCATGGGAACACTTCTTTTTGTCTTTCCCAACCCCCTATTTCTCATTTCCCATTTCTAATTGTTCTTCCTATATTTCTTTGCTCCTGAGTCATCGCCACAGATTAAAAATGAATATCTCAGCCACTGCCCTATATAAAAAATTTGGGAGCCAATATTAAGAGATAATAAGGAGCTAATATCATTTTTTTTTTCTTTTAGCTCCTACTATTTCCCTAATTACACTTATTGGCTCCCTATTGGTTCCCTAACGTTGATTCCATAGCATTACTCATATATATATATATATATATATATATATATATTCTCCATCCTATTTTAATTTACTATAGAAAATTATTAACTTGACAAATTTGTAAATGTGGATGTTGTTATCGGTGTCCTAGTTATATATACTTTTTAATTATAGTTATAAATTTGGAGAGTATTAACAATTTTAATTATAAAATATATAAATGAATCATATCTCATTAAATATTTGGTTAATTTTAATTCGATTGTATTATTTAAATTATTTGATAAAACAAAATGGTATCTCACCAAAACTATATAATTCTATATATCTTCCCAAAACTCAATCCAAATTGTAAACCCTGTGCAGACATGAAACATATTTTAACAAGTTGAGATTTGTATTTTAGATAGATTTAAGCATATTAGTATTTTTGCCACTTAATAATATTACGAATTTGAATTTTTTAATAGAGATATTTTAGATACTTTAAATTATTCGGGAATTTCGGGTCGGGGTGGGAATCTCGACTAGGGACCCCGTGCTTGCCTCGTAGGAATTTCACCTCGTCTTCATTTTCTCAAGGAAAAGTTCCCGCATCCGTGTCTCTATTCAGGACGATAACCACGGGGATCCTCGCTTTATGAGGATTTTTAACACCCATAGGTTAGTTGGAACCCTGGAAATGTTTGTTAAGGTCAGTTGGCAATTTGTTGAGGTGAGCTGGGGGTGGTTGACCAGGATTGTTGACAGATAAATTTCTGGAAGTCACTTAGTGATAGCTCAGTAAACAATTAGTCAATCAAGATAGTTCAATGATTAATTTGCTGAGGTAAATAGATATATAATAGAGATAGAGTGATAAAAGAGACGAAAGTGAGTTATGAAGAAACTCTTTAAATTTGAAAAATTAAAAGAGGTGGAGAAAGAGATAGAGAGAATGAGAAAGATAAACAAAAAAAGTTGTTGTCAAAATAGTAAAAAAAATTCGTTATAAAATTATAGATTATTTATATAAATTATAGAACTATAAATATATTATATATAATATTATATAGTTAATAGAGCGTGAATGATGGAAATAAATAAAGAATAGGAGAGCGAGACACAGAAGATGATGAAGGGAGTAAAACCACTTATTAATTTTGGAAGAAAATATTTTAATTTAATTGTTAATTATGTGCCATATTTTAATTATTGTCAAATTATTGATATATTATAAAGCTATAGATATTATAAATATAAAAAAGATAGAGTAGGGAATATAAGAAAAATGAAATGGAGAAGGAAGAATGGAAATAGAGAAAAAAACTGGGAAGAGGAGGAATGAGAAAGCTCCTTGATTTTGGATGTAAAGATTTTATTTCAATTATAATGAGAAAGTGACATGTGGCATATTTTGGTTGGAAAATTAAAGAAAGTGATAGAGAAGAGGAAGGAGAGAACTATTAATTTTAAAAGGAAATATTTAATTTCAATTGTAATGAGAGAATGACACGTGACACATTTTGGTTGTTAAATTTAGGAGAGAGATAGAGAAAGAGGATAGGAAGATGAGAAAGGAGAGAGTTCCTTAATTTTGGAGGGAAAGATTTAATTTCAATTGCAATTAGAGAGTGACACGTAACACATTTTGGTTGTTAAATTAATTAAGGAGGGAGATAGAGAAAGAGGATAGGAAGAGGAGAATGGAGATGATTTTTTAATTTTGGAGGGAAAGATTCAATTTCAATTGCAATGAGAGAGTGTCATGTGTCACATTTTGATTGTTAAATTGAGGAGTGAGATAGAGAAAGAGGATAGGAAGAGGAGAAATAAGAGAACTCTTTAATTTTGGAAGGAAAAATTTGATTTCAATTGTAATGAGAAAGTGCTATAAGGCACGTTTTGGTTGCATAATCATATATATATATATATATATATATAATAAATAGATTTCATAAAATCCGGCCTGGTTTGTCCTGGCTCAAAAGATAATTTTGTTTTAAAATTAAATATATAATTTTAATTAGAAAAATTAGTAATAAAATATTATGATTTATTTTTCAATTAATATTTTTTATTATATAATATTTTCTTTACTTCATAATAATTAATTTGATAAAAATATTATATAATATTAAATTTAATTTTAGATGTAAGGTTTTATTAATTTATTATGTATAATTTCCAAATATTAATTATATATGGTATCAACCCAATCTACTTACTCATTTTTATTAGATTAATTTATTATCAAATTCAATCCGACGAGGACAAATCCATAAAAATCAAGCAAAAATCTATATATGCTCGAATTAACTGTTAGGCGGTCTTTAAAATTGGCTAAATGTATTAAACTAATTATTTTGATATTTTAATTATACCAATTACATTTCTAAAATTGATAAAATTGCATCACATTAACCTTTATCGATATAACGAGTCATTTGACAAAAAGAAACGAAAAACCAATTAAATATATTTTTTGCCAATTTTAATAATGTAATTGATCTCCCAAGTAGTATTTTTAGTGAACTTGATAAGCCATCCCCCACTATATAATAAGCAAATAGTAATAGTCTATGTAAGTGACATGTGTCTTCTTATAAAATGCTTAAGGAGATGCATAAGCATAAATGACATGTATCACTTTATTAGATATTTGAGCAATTTTGTACCAACAATAAATGAGAGTTGTAAAAAGTGAAAAGAGAAGTGATTCAACCATATAAAAAGAGAGTAGTAGTAGATTAATTATTTAACAAGTGTCTAATATTAATCAAATTTAATAAATTTCCATTATATAAAAAAAGAATAGTAGTATATTAT
>JASCZI010120852.1:16839-44635 GCA_036250425.1 Stylosanthes scabra
ATCCAATTTTATTAATTGACATTAATATATATAAAAATCTAAAAAAATAGTTAAAAAGGTCATTATATTTTATTTATTTCTATTTTAATATTAATATTATGATAATACTACATATACTATTGTACACTTCTAATCAGTACATTTAGTTGGGATTTATGACATGTATAGATTCAAATAAGATGTCCTGTTAGCTGTGGATTGAATAATCTAATCCAATCAAATATAATATGAAAGCCTAAGAGAATAAAATTATTAATTCGAATTAAATTAACTATGATACTTTTCGGCCCACAACCGAATTCGAATTTTTTGGATTAAATATCTGTGTTGCAATGTTGCTCAAATTATTCAAGCATGTAAGAAAATACCATTTTTAAACAAAAACAAAACATGTTAGCCACTACAAATTTATAGCAAAAATAGTTCATATAGATTAACATGATAAAAGTAGGAATAAAATAAAATAACAAAGTGTACAAAAATAATAAAGACATAATTGACTACTGATGCATTATTATTGCTTAAATTTTCATAAATAACGAGGTCCATGTACAATCTTTCAATGTCAAAAATACATCTAAAAATAGAATAGAATAAATAAATAGAGTCGATAAGATTCAACAGACCCATGTGCCGCGCAACACGCGGGACATAAGCTAGTACATATAATCTACCAAAGCCTATTGTGGCCTACAAAATCTATAGAAGGGAACGGCGCATCCTAGTTGCCCAACTTGGTGGACCTGACTAACTTCGATGTTACATCTTACACTTTCCCTCCTCCTCCATTCATCCTGCAATTCAAGCTTTGCATATTTGATGTACTATTAATTATGACTAGCACTCTAGCTAGCATCCAATTAGAGGTGTAAAAAATTTTCATGCAGCCGTCTCAATTGGAGCCCCGAATGTGAAATTTTTTTTTTTTTTTCAGGGGTGGGGGACAAAATTCCCCAATGACAAGCAAGGAAGCTTGAGCACAGATACTCGTCCGATCTCGAATTTAATTTCTCGAACTAATTAAAGTATTTTTATTTATTAATTTATAGTATATGTTTTTGTCATTTTACATATTATTTTATTTTTAAAAATAAAATATTGAGTTTTAAATAATTTATTATTTTAAAAAAGATATATTTAAATAATATTTTAGTATTTTTATTTTATTTTTTCCATTTTTATTCTTTTCTATTAAATGTTTTATTAAAATGATAAAAAAGATAGGAGTATAGAAAACTCGCGGATATATAACAAAGATAGGGCTTCTCCGTGGTGGGGAATAGGGTGGAAATAGGAAGAGATCAGATTTAGGAGATAGGGACTCGGAGCAGGGAAACATCCCTCACCTCGCCCCGCTTCATTGACACCCCTAATCCCAAACGTGTCTGTTAACTGCGTTTTAATAAATTTTCACAATATTAATATAATTTATTAAACAAAAATAATAAAATGACCACATAATAATAATAAATAATTATAGTTCATAAAATAG
Source organism: Stylosanthes scabra (assembly GCA_036250425.1). Taxonomy (NCBI): domain Eukaryota; kingdom Viridiplantae; phylum Streptophyta; class Magnoliopsida; order Fabales; family Fabaceae; genus Stylosanthes; species Stylosanthes scabra. The sequence continues at coordinate 18,332 of JASCZI010120852.1, forward strand.
TTAATTTCTATTTTAGAAATTTATAAAGTGATTGATATGATACTTGTAGTTTAGTATATAATTTGTCAAAAATTTAAAAATTAATATTTAATTTAAATGATTTTAAATATTTGATATTTATTTTAAAAGAAAAATTAGAGAAATTCGATACTAGAAAATTGGTCCATCTATAAATTTTGTTATTTTGTTTCTAGAGATAATTAGGGTGGGCTTCGATCGATATAAATCACTCAATTGTATATTCTATAAACTAGCTCTGGTTTACAACTTAACAATATCTAACAAGTTCACATTTTTTTTCTCGATAGTTCGTCACTCACCAAAAATTCAAAGTAGGGGGTGAGAAGTTCCAAACACGGAACCGTCCAAAATGTCCTAATACAATCTTAAACAGCAAGTAAATAAACAAATTATAAAATCTAGGACATAATCTACACTATTACAATCAAAGGATCTTACTGCATCCTTGTTTAATCATTCTTTGATTTTCTTAGTGCAATTATTTCCTCCAATTTCCAAAGTCATTGATTATGGTAGACCACAATGTTTCTAATCACCTCTTCTGTTATGACATTCTTGTTCTTGAATATTTTCTCGTTTCGAGCCCACCAAATACACCAAACTGCTGCGAAGAAATTATTGCTCCCGCTCTTCATTTTCTTCTTTCCCATTCTCAATGACATCCACGAATCAAAACACTCCTTCGTATTCCCCGGCCAAGTCCATGCCACACCCCACCAATTCAAGATACTATTCTAAATCTTCCTTGCAAATTCACAATTAAAGAACATGTGGTATACTGTCTCATCATACCTCTCACAAATAACGCATTTTGCCAATTGATCAAGTAGGATTCTGCACCTAACCAGTTTTTCTCGGATATTAAGTTTCTCAAGAATGACAAACCAAGTTAGTAACTCGACCTTAGGGGGAACCAAGCTCTTCCATAGTGATTTCGAGAAGTTGTACATGTTGGCATCACCCTGATAGTCCTTGCTTTTGTAATACACCTGCAAAAATGATTTCACCGAGCATTCACCTTCCTTCCCATGAACCCACTTTAGCTTATCCTCCTGTCCACTACTAACACCCACCCTTACTAGCATAGAAAGCAGCTCCCTCAAACTATCCTCCTCACAACCCCTTAAAGATCTCCTCCAACTAAGTGTCCACACCCATCCTAGACCGTTCCAGACTCCACACTCCTTAATAGTACATTCTTTCTCTTTTGAGAATGTGAACAGCCTCGGAAACAGCACCTTCAACACACCTTCTTTTAACCATTTTTCATGTCAGAACCTTACTCTACTTCCATCCCCAATGACGATCTCCATCCATGTTATGAATAATCCAAACAACTCCTTACTCCTATAGCCTAACTCCACTATGTTACTCCAAACACCTCCATTCCCCCTCAACATACTATTATCATCAGCAAGCATACAATGATTATTCATATTATTACAAGAAATTACAATCCTTTTCCATAACGGGCAATGTTCTCTATCAAATCTCCACCACCATTTAGATAGGAGAGCTAAGTGTTTCAGTTCTAAATCTCCTACTCCTAAACCCCCCAAATTCTTTGGCCTTTGTATAATATCCTATCTAACTATTGGCATACCCTAGCTCCCATCATTCTTTCCCCAAAAAAATCTAGTCTGTAAAGATATAATGTTTCTAACAACAGTTTCCGGCATCCTAAACAAGCTCATATAGTACATTGGAAGGCAATTCAAAACAGATTTAATCAGAACTAATTTTCCAGCTCTAGACAGTAATTTACCTTTCCACCCCTTGAGCCTATTCTCCACCTTCTGTAACACTGGTCTCCATGTCTCCACTCTCTTCGGGTTGGCTTCTAACGGAATCCCCAAGTATATTATGGGCAGCGAGACTCTTCTGCACTTCAGCATACCACATACCAACTTTGTATCTTCCTCATCGCAGTTCATTCCAATTATTGCTGACTTCTGGAAATTTATTTTCAACCCCGAAGCAAGTTCAAAACCCTGGAGCAATCTTCTGTAGTTCTTTATCACCTGGATGTCGCACATGCAGAATATAATTGTATCGTCCGCGAATTATAGGTGTGTTAGCTCAACCGAGTCCCTTCCTACTCTCAACGGTCTTATCTCTCCCAGCTCGCTAAGTTTTTGCAGCAGCCTATTAAGAACTTCTCCTACTAGCACGAAGAGAAAAGGCGAGATAGGATCACCTTGCCTGAGTCCTCTCTCCAAGTCAAATGGTTTTGTAGGAATGCCATTTATTAGTATTGACATGGAAGTAGCAAGACAGCTTCTGATCCACTTCCTCCATTGTACACCAAATCCCATCTTTAATAAAATTAGGTCAACAAAATTCCATCGGACCCTATCATTGACTTTTTGGAAATCGAGCTTCACTAGCCAGGCAAACTTCTTCATTTTCTTCAACCAGTGTACAACTTCACATGCTATCAGAGCTCCGTCATGTATCTTTCTGCCATTCACAAAACATATCTTTGTTCTATTACCTAGGTTCCTGCTACAACAAGTGTATAAATAGAAAAATATATATTAAGACAACCTTATGACCTTAAACTAATTAATTAAATGGCTTATAAAGTTAGATAAAATAAAATTATAATTTAAGTAATATATAAACATTTTTTGTTGACTATCTAGGTTATAAATGTTTGTGTAAACAATTAGTTTTTTCCCCCAAAATTTTCAATTTCCAGCAAAATAATTCGCCAAAAAGGAATAGACAACATTGTGCTGGCACCCAAAAGTTTAAATATATTCGAGAAAGTGTAAAATATTTTTTTTTTATAGATAACAAACAACATGTACATTTGATGCAATCTTTTTATAAAAAAAAATCAGATAATTATTTAAAAGATACATGGCAAAAAGTTTGGGATAAAATTTCATCTCTAGACGCATTTTCCATTATGAGTTTTTAATCATTTATGTAAAAAATAAAAGAAAAAATAAACACTAGAACGTAAAATCAATACACTTAAAGGATTACAGATTATTCTTATTTTATTAAATATTCTAGCAAAATAATAATGTTGAAATATAATAATGATATTTAGTGCATTTTATTATGTATCGTTTATTTTTAAAAAATTATTTTTTTAATATTTTAATAGGTTAAAATATAATAATGATTCATCCCAAGAATCTGAATAATAAACTATTTATATTATTAGACGAAGGTAATCTTTATACTTGACAACGTTTTAAGTTAGTCATCATATAGCCAAATGAAGCAGGAGACAGAAGGTGGTTTAGCAGCGGCATCTGAACCATCCCTAAAAAATGTTGAGTTTAAATGTTATCTGAACCATCCCTAAAAAATGTTGAGTTTAAATGTTATTTACTTTTGACAATGGTTAGAACTGTTGCAGAATGTAAAATTAGTTTTGTGGTAGTTATTTCAATGGTTGTCCTAACCGTTGCCAAACGAATTTTGACACATTTATAAGTGACGGTTGGAAACCGCCGCTCTATCCGGCTTAGAAACCGCAGCAATGTATGCTTACGTGGTAGTGTCATGTGTCATTTTTCATTAATTTTAGGAAATATTTTTCTCAACCTTCCTTTAATTTTGTTTGACACAATATTTCTTCTACAGTTACTCTCTCTTCGTCACTCATCGCCTATCATCTATTATTTTTTTTTTCCTTTTGACTATTTTTCTTTGACTTCTCTCTACGGCAATGGCATTCAGACTCTTTATAAACTTGACGGATGTATATATTATCACTCTTAATTTTAATTATTTTTTTTGAAAGAATTTAGTTTTAATGAAAAAGAAATTTTATATTTAATTAGTGGATATGGTCACGTCTCTAAGAATATCTACTTTTTATAAGTAATATGTGAATGATCATTAAAAAATAAATAATAAAATAATTATTTAAAATAATTGATACTATTAATACATCAAAATTTATTTATTTTTTTAAAATATGCATTTTTTATATTTTTATACATCGTCCTTTTTATACAACTTTTTAAAAGTAACTATTGAATAATTTAATTAAATGTTTTGTTTATAAAAATATGTAATTAAATATATTCCTAAAGTAAGGTATTTTTACACTAATAATAATCTAGTAAAATTAAACCTTAATTTTAAATTTTTAAAATATTTTTGCGATAAATGTTACTCATCACATGATATCCAAATAGCTAGGGAGGTGAGAAATGAGAATAATAGTTCAAGCGTAGAGCATAAAGTTGATCATAAACAAGATATACAAAAACAAATGCATACAAAAGAAAATGATTTCTCGAATAATGTTAGGATTATATGTATCTGAAATAGGATTATATTAATATGAAATTGAGTAAAATTTAACCTAATCGAATAGAATATATGAAAACATAGCCACTTATCACCATGACTATATATATGAAAATTAATCTCAACAGATAGACATAGGTGAGGTAAGTAGGATAATAAAAAAAAGTGGCATAATTTTTTTATTTTTGAATAAAGTTTGAAATTTTTGTTTCATATAAAATTTACATAATAAACAAGATAAGAAAATAAAAATGAAAATTGATTTTGGAATTATAAAATATTTATTGTAAAAAAGCTGTATAAATTAAAATTTTAAAAATTATAGAAAAGGAATTAGAGACAATGCCCAACATAGCCTCCAAAATTTTCTCTGTGAATTAGAATTGTTTAGATTTTAAAAAATAACTACATTTGTCGCTCAAGTTGTAAAGAGTGAATTTCCGTTAGCCTCCCAGTAAACTTTCGATTGTCGTTAACACTTTGATTAAGTCAATTGTTAAGTGCCAAACTTGGCAAATCGTTGTCTCACGGTGTTAACGACAAAAGGTAAGAATTGTCTTGGTGTTCTAGCCACTATGGTAGTGGGTTGTGTTCGTTTCCTCCTCTTTATCATTACCATTATTAATTAGGGTTAGCAGTGAACCCAGAAAATTTTTACTGGGGCAAAAGTAATACATATTATTATTTAAAAAATATTAATTTTAAATGCAAAAATATAAGTATAAATTGATTATTAGAATACAAAAAAAATTATGTTTTATCACTAACTTTTGCCTAAATCATCAATATATTGATCAAGCTAACATTAAAAAATATATATAATCACATCAATAATAACATTTATATTTAAAAATAAAAATAAGATAAAAATAATAAAAATTAATTAATTGAGAATAAAATAAAATATATGAAGTCACGGAGATAATAAAAAACATAGATTATTAATACTTGAATTGTTGAATATTTGAATTGAAATTTGTAATTGAAAACTAAAACAAGAATAATGAACTATGAAAAATATGGAGAGCTAAAAAATAGAAAGGGGAGACTAAAATTGAAAGACAATGAAGTTTTTGTATTATTGCACTTGATAGAACTAGTATTAATGAGGACATAAAAAAACTATTATTAGGAAAAAAATATTGAATATTATTTATTGACTAATAAGAATATAGAAGTGAGATCAATGAATAAGATATTTGAAATCTTGCTATTTATTTGAAATTGGTTTTAATAATATCAAAAAATGTGAAAAATATAAACCCAAAGAAGCAAACGATGATACAAATAAAATAAGTGGGGGCAATTAATTTTTTAAGTGGAGGCAATTATATATTATTAAACTTGTTTTTTAGAAAAATTCCACAACTCAATGGGGCAAGTGCCACCTCTCTCTTTGCCTTATCCCTGAGGGTTAGGGTTTTTTTTTTTTTTTTCAAAACCTGATTTTTAGTTCAATAATAATTGTACGTTGTGAAATTTAGTGTGAGAAGATAATTGCATGTGTTAGTGTTAGAGCCGTCAGAACGAGTCGCGACTCGCGAGTCAACTCGGATCGCTCGTAAATATGAGTGAGTCGAGCCAGTAAAATCACAGCTAATTTAAAAATTGGTCAATTTGACTCGGATCGTGTGACTCGCGAGTTAGACGGGTTCAGGTTGAGCGAGTACAGGTTGGCTCGTCTAACTCGTTTTTCCTTTTTTTTTCTATTTTTTTAATATATAAAGTTTATGCTGGTACATAAATTTTATTTTTAAATTAATTTTTTAAACTTTATATAATTTAATATGAAACTATATTAATATGTGATATATATTTTGGATTTTTTATGGATACGAAGTAAAAAAAATTAAAATTACAAATAATTTTTATAAAAAAATAAAATAAAATAAAAAACGAGTTAGACGGGTCGGCTTGTTCAACTCGTTAACTCGGACGAGTCGAGTCAAGTTGATATTTTCTTGACTCGTTTAAAATACGGATCAACTCGTTTTTCACATTTTCGCTCGTGGCTCGAGACAGGCTGGCTCGAATTTGGCCCGTCTGCCCGTTTCACAGCTCTAGTTAGTGTGTTTTGATCATATATGGCTGTATTTTTTTTTAGTGAATATTAAGTGTTGTTTTTGTCCCATGCCCCTTTTTCTTGTTTCTTAGTGAATGATTTCAATCTAATTGTGATGAGGCTTCAACTCTCTTTTTCTTTCGGTCCAAAAACAAAAAAAATCTAATTTTTTTTTTCGTGTTCAAATGATGACACTCATTTTCCACCATATGGGGAGAATAGAAGATTTTTTTTTTGTGACTGAAAACAAAATATGGGGAGAATAGAAGATGAAAATGAACTGAAAAATGAGGACTAAAAGAGCATGAATGACCAATTTTAGGCAGCAAAAAATAGATCCCATATTTAGATGTCCACGTTAACCAACCGTTGCCCGTTGCTCCGATAATTTGCCACTTAACAATACACATTATCAAAATGCTAATGACAGTTTACTCAAGGATTACGGGAGACTCACTTTTTGTAATTTTGTTATTTTTAAAAGTTGAAAACTATTTTGATTTACAGCAAAAATTTTGAGATTATTTTGGCCATTATCTCAAAAACAATTACGTAATAACCTATCTTATAAAAAATCCGAATATGCACAAAAACACAAAAGCATATATTGGACATTATTTCAAGAACCCAAAAACACGTACACTACTAACTCTAAATTATATGATTTATGATCATAACATTATTTGTCAATATTTCTTTACTATACATTCACGCATATCACAATATTTATCATCATCTCTATAAGTCAACGTAGGGGACAGTAGTTAAAACAGTTCTATCAATTTTAAACTTATATTCATTGATTGCCTTTCTTTCATTTTTGCCATTAAATTAAACTCACATTAGAGAGTTGCTCCTAAGTCATACTAGTGTAACTGTTTGTTACTGTGTTGGATTAATGCACTAGCCTTAGTTATGCTACGTAGCTTGTTTATTTATTATAACAATCAATCTCACTTTAAACAAAATTTTTCTTGACAAGGCTATAAAAATTAAAGATCCTAAGTCCTAACAAACTATTATGGTTGATAGAATTTTTGGCTTAAATTGGAGAAAGATACATACAAGCAATGGGCTAGGATATATATATAGACCAATAGATTTTCATTATTTTCTCATATAATAAAGTGTTCTCTTTTAATTAATGAAACTTTCATATTCAAATTAAAATATAATGACATTTAATTACTCTATTTAGTTTCAATAATCATCATCAGAATAAGTGTGTATTTATTGTGTACAAAAATTAAACATACATTGATGCTTCAATTCACTGCATATTGTGACAGCGTCTAAGCATTTAATTGGTTTCATTAGCCTTTTTAGTGCTTATTAAGAGCTCTATTATGATTATTTATATGCAAATGATGATTATGTGGATAAAATATTGGTGACTACTACTGCTCCATTTTTCATTGTTGTTTTCCTCAGGATGCTGGTGACGTTACGTTAATAAATTTTATTTATTATGTGAGAGTACAGCATGCATGACATGAGCATTTATCTTGAAAGTAACCGTGCGTGTGTCTGCAGATGCTAATAAATTAAAAATGAATTTATTAAGTGAGGAAAAACTAAACTATTTCCAGAAAAGAAAAATGAGTTCCAACTTCCAAGAGATTTATTCTTATACGAATTTCAAATAACTTTTATTAATAAAAATGTATTGTTAAATCCACTAATTACAGCAAGTCTACAAGGAAAGGGAAAAAAAAACTCATTGATTAACAGCAAGGTTCTGAAAATCGGACTGGTTATCGAACCGTTCGAGCTAACGGTTAGAGGTTTTACAAATCCAATCGATTGATTCAACATTTTTATAATAAAATAATATATAAAATAAAAATAAAGACAAAAAATATAATTACATCATGATATAAACTTTAAAATATCTTTCAAAAAAAATATTAGATCAAGTAAAATGTTATAATTGTACTCAAGTATAATATATAAAGTCAATATTATATTTTTATATTAAAATAACTATTATTGTCATATTTTAATAAATTATTAATGATTTTATGCTTATTATATACACACGTATTTATTAAAAAATAATATTAGTAAATACCATATAATTGTGGAAAAAAATAAATAAGATGTGATTAGTTCAAAAGATATATTTTAGTGTTTATATTTTAATTTGTAAATATTTAACAAAAATAATTTTTATATTGATAATGATGCATAAATAAAATTATAGTTAATTTATAAATAAGCGCAAATTAAAATAAATAAATAAATAAATAAAAACTAGTAGTTAAAGAACAATTTTCTATATATAAAATAATTTATCTCTAAATTCAAACATATTGGCCTAGCCTAGTGACAAAAGGACCCTATCCTTAACATTTTGGAATAAATTCTTGTTGCGCTGGAAAATTGGCCGGATTTCGATTCGATCCGATGGCCCGATTTCTGGCCGATTCAATGGTTTATATACAATTAATTATGTATTATTATATCAGTAAAAATATACTTTTACTAAACATATAAATAACCATATAAAATATATTAAGGTTATCAGAACTCAATCGGTTATTAATTAAACCAATCTACTAAAAACATATAAATAACCATATAAAATATATCAAGGTTATGAGAAGTCAACCGGTTATTAATTGAACTAATCTAGTAAGTCATTCAAATGTTCAATGGCTAACTTTGGTCGAATTGATTTAATTAAATGTATAAATTTTATTATTCAAATAATAATTAAATTCAAAATTTCACAATCAGCATAATAACATGTTTATATTTAACCATTAAAATTTGACATTTAATCAAATATCAAAGCTTATAACTAAAAGAAAATTAAAATAACTCACTTAAATCATAGAGTAAATACTAATTAAATCCACATTGAAATCCGTAATGTTCCCCTTCAAAATAAAATAAAAAAATTGTAAGTTATCTTTTAAGGGTGAAATGAAAAACCAATTTTTAAGTCAAAAAATCGAATCAGTTTACCAATTTAACTAATTTTTTCACAGATGTTTTGTCGGTACGTTTTTTAAGAGAAATTTTTTTTACTCTTGATGCTTCATTATCTTTCTTACACTTAGCATTTTCAGTCAAATCATTAATGATAACATGCAAATCATCATGTGAAATTTCAAAAAGTTCTATCTCATCTAAACATTAAGCACACTTGAGCTTCATGATCCGAGTCGTCATCTTGATCACCCTCAGAGTCATTTTCCAGATCTTCCTCCAAAGAAGACATTAGCACCGTCTTTATATCCTTGTTCTTTTGTTTATCTTCCTTCATCTTTTGAGAACATTCAGATTTATAGTGTCTTGCCTTTTTACAGTTGTAGCAAGTGATCTTGTTCTTCTGCTCCTTCTTGAAATCCTTGGATAATGATCATCCTTTGCTTCTACTTTTGTTACTCATGAGCCTTCTACGTCTTCTTGCAACGAACACCACCTCATCATCTTGTGGAGATTCTTGATTGAGAGCTATTCCTTTCTTCTTATCATCATTCCTGAGATGTGTAGTCTTATATACTAGAAGCTTTTCTCTGAGTTCATCATATGTGATCTTCACAAAATTATTTCTTTCTGATATGGTTGTGCTTTTTATTTGGTTTCCTATTATTTAGTGAGACTTCTCAAAATCTTCCTTACTAATTCTTATTCTGAGTACTGCTTCCCCATAGATCTAGGTTGTTGATGATGATAGAGAACCTTTTGAACATTCCATCAATACATTCTTCTTTTTTCATGAAAAACTTTTCATACTCCTTCGTCAGCATGTCTATTCTTGTCTCTCGAACTTGCTTTCTTTCTTCATGGGTAAGAATGAGCTTATCCCATATTTCTTTTGTTGTTTTGCATCTCGACACCATTCTAAACTCTTCAAAACTGACGGCACAATGAATCATATTAATACCTTTGGCATTTAGCTCAATTTTCTTCTTGTCTTCATCATCATTTCATTCCGGCTCTACTTTAGGGAGAACTTCACCTTCAACATTTTGTTTTGTTGGGATATCAGGACCATTCCTAATAATCTACCTTATCTCGTAGTCAATGGACTGCACAAAGATTTTCATCCTCTCTTTTCGATAAGAATAGTTGTTTCCATTGAAGTAAGGTTGTCAACTATTAAAGTGTATGCTAACGAAGTTAGCACCTAAGTTGTTAGTGATGGATCTTTGCTCTAAGTTGTGAAGCTCAACTCCTTGAGATCTTGCTCTGATACCAATTGATGTTTTTACTAGACCTTGAGAAAGAGGGGTTTGAATAAGGTGTTTTCAAACTTAGAAACTTTTGGCTAATAGTTCTGTGTTGTATTTGATATAGGAGATTATTTTGATTTTGTCTCTTAAAGTAGTAATGAATAAAGAAATCAAAAGAAGAAGCACACTAGAATTTATACTAGTTTAGGGCTAAAATACTCAAATACTCTTATTTTCAAAACTTATTCTCGAAATAATCTTGTTTTGAAACTATTTACTCAATTGCTCCTGTTTTGCCACGGTGAGGCGCTAAAGCGTTGGACGCCTTCCACATGAAAGCGTGAAATCGGGAAGCGCTCTCAATACTGAGGCGCCAACTCAAAAAGCGAAAGGGTGAATGAATCCATTTTCGAAAAGGCGCCTCCTAGGTGGATGCACTAGGCGCAAAAGCGCTTCTATCCACCATGGCAACACAAGCTGCATGCTTCCTTCTTCCTTCCAAATTAAAATGGTACCTAATAAATATTAAGTTGGATAAAATTTTAAAGTTTATAGTAAATAAATAACAAGACAGAACATGTGGAAGCAATGGATGGTCATGACTCCCAAAATTCTTTTTAAAAAAATAGTAGTAGTTTTTTATTTAAAAAGAAAAATTAATTAATTTTATTTGTTTAATATATATTTTCTTAACAATTAATCTTGAGGTATACACCTCCAACCAAGTCCCAAACGAAAATGTTTTTACTACTATAATGAACATATTTTTTAAAGTAAACGAACATGTTACTGTTTGTGTCAACTATAAAACATATTCGTTGTATATATAGATTTCTGTTCGTGCACGAACAGAATTTTACTACTAGAACGAATAGGTTTTTAAAAGCAAACGAACAGGTTTTAAAACCTGTTCGTGTCAACTATGAAAACATGTTCGTTGTATATATAAAAACCTATTCTTTTGGGACTTAATTGGAGGTATACACCAAAAAGAGGTGTACATATAGCATTACCGTTTTCTTAATCTATTCTTATAATTTATACATAATTTTAGAATAGGTTTGGAGTAATGTCCAATATTACAATAAACAAGTATTTTTTATTATATTAAAATAGACCTGTAAATTTCATTTTTTAATTTAATATTATTATATACCTTAATATTTTTTTAATTTATTTTTTCTATCATAAATTTTTTTTAAAGGATATTGTGATGGTTGGTTAAGTACTCTTCGGAGTACAAAGTGTTTTTGTTACTGCCTATTAAATTTTATGATACAAAAAGTTTTAGCTCCCAAGAGCACTCAATCAACAATCACAATATCCTTTAAAATTAATTTAATAAAATTAATTAATTTTTCTTTTTAAATTAAGAACTACTACTATATTTTTAAAAAAATTTTGAGAGTCATGACCACTCATTGCTTTCACATGTTCTGTATTGTTCTTTATTTACTATAAACCTTAAAATTATATTAGGTACCATTTTAATTTGGAAGAAAATAAGGAGCATGTAGCTTGTGTCGGCACGTTGGATAGAGGCGCTTTTGCGCTTAGCGCATCCACTTAGGAGGCGCCTTTTCCAAAATGGATTCCTTCACGCTTTCGCTTTTTGAGTTGGCGCCTCAGTACTGAAAGCGCTTCCCGCTTTCACACCTCCATGTGGAAGGCGCCCAACGCTTTAGCGCCTCCAAGTTAGCAGCAACAAAAAAAAATCAGTTGCCACCGTGACAAAACAAGAGCAACTGGGTAAATAATTTTAAAACAATGGCATTCCAAGAATAAGTTTTGAAAATGAGAGTATTTGAATATTTTAGCTCTAATTCAGTCATCAAGTCTATTGTATTCACCTCATGATAAAACTTAGTAAAAAAAAACCACGAGGTTATCACCAACCCAGAAAACCAGGCATCCTTGAATTTACGTGAATTCAAGCTTCCTAACCTATAGTAAACCCTTAGTAGACTTTTGAGTAAATCTCAACTCATGATTGGGTGAAATAATCCTAGTTCAAAAACATTAAATAAGAAATTACAAAAACATTGAATGATAATGACTTTAATTTCTTCTACCTATCTCCCATGGCTTTTTTTTATGATTCCTCACATAATCATAATGTGTTTTTCATTACAGAAATAGGTATAAAGAAAAGAAATAAAATTGATATAAAATTTAACTTATTAGAAGTCTGTTCTCCTTTTTCAATGTTTTCAATGTGAGCAGCAACCTCTATATATATTGGAGGAGAGGAGTGCTAATGAAAATGATCCAAATATTGTCCTTTTCGTTAGCCAATCATAACAACTGCAAATTCTCCAAATTGTTTGTCCTTGCTTTGCACAATGAGCACATTTGTTGCTATCTAGAATTGTTGTTGGTGCTAACCTTGTGTAGCCTGCTATCCTTGGTTGTATAATTTCCAAAACCTTAAATATTTTCTCCAATTACAAACTTGTTCTATCCAATCACATGACAACATTAGCAATTCCTTCTCTTAACAAACAAGTTAGACACCAATTAGGCTTTAATCCAATAGAATTGTTTGTTATCGTCAAAAGCAAAACATTACTTCTAATATCAACAATATTTATTTTATTTATTTGAAAAGTCCCTCACTCGTCCGTTTAATAAGTCTTAGGACTTTGAATCGCACTTTGTATATACATTAACTCATTGGATAATGAGAAATATTTAAAGAGACTTCGATTCGCAATAAATTAGTCTTTAACATGCTAAATTGAAAAATACCATAAAAAGCTCAAATGAATGTTTGTAATTTTTCTATGTAGCATACCCTCCATTTTAAAATAAATGTCACTTTGATTTCTTGGGTTCATTGAATAATTATTACATTTAAAAAATTATATTGTTTAGATGCATTAAATTCTTTAATGAACAAAAAAAATTGAGTGTGATGCTTATTTTAAAATAGAGCGACTAGTAGTATGTGTTAGGGACATAATTAGCTTACTTTTTTTTTAGTTAGCTTGCTGCTCTTGGCCTCTGTGTGTTAGTTAGCCAAGCCATACTATATATATACTCTCCCTTGTAAGTTGAGCTAATGTTAATCAATCATAGTTCATTTTCTCTTTCTTTCAAGTTTACCTTTCTTTGTTCTTTCTTTCATTCTTTTTCGCTCTCTATTAAGTTCTGTTAGGGTTCATCCTTATTCTATAGATTTGTGCTTCAAATCTTTCATGGTATCAACAGCTCAAAGATTCTGATCCACCATGGCGCTTGTATTTTCACAACCGAAGCTAAAGAATGGATTGGTGCCTTTTAGTGACAAACTCGATGAGGACAATTTTTCTACTTGGAGGAAGTCTGTTCTGCTTACAATCCGCCCCTTGAAGCTCGAGAGCCATCCTGATTCAAAAAAAATCCCCCATTCAATTTGGGGAAATTTTGTCTCTGAAAGAGAAAGATTCGAAGTCTGCAAGCAAGAGCTCAGTCAGTGGAGAAGATGAATCCATTTGCTCAACCTAAGAATTAAGCTTCTGCATCACTAAATATTCTTCAAGAATCTAAGAAATATGTGGAATGGGCTCTTCACGATTCTGCTTTGATGACATGCCTTGTTACCTCCATGTTTCTCACTTACAAAAACAAAGTCGTCCATTGCGCTACATTTGCTGAAAGCTAGAGCACAATCACACACATCTTCACGCTTCTTTAAGAACCAGGATCTAGAGCTTCAAGACTCAGCTGAGAGCCATGAAGAAGTCAGGTATCATTGACGACTATCTTCAATCTATCAGCTGGGAACCCTTTTTCTGAAGATGACCATATCTACGCCATTATTGATGGCCTACCCAACAATTATGATGGCTATGTGACCTTTGTTATGTCTCGCATGATTACCTTCATTATCCATGAAGCGAAAAACTTCTTTCTGGCATATGAAAATCGAATTAATAGGAAAGAAAAATCCACTCCCATGGCACATTTAGCTCAAGATCTTGCTACTACTGTAAACACAGATCAATCTTTCGGCCGAGGTGGAAGACACATTGGCAGTGGCAGAAAATTCTCCACTAACATACCACAATTCCAGCTATGTGGGCGCCTAGTTTACACAGTTCAAACCTATTATCACACGTTTGACCCCAATTTTCAGAGCCCCGCCACAGACAACCCAAACCCTTATCCCATATGCCAACACTTATCCACCTCCTCCTCGTACCTCATTTCATTAGCTACAGGCTTACTTGACAGCCCCATCTTCTGGTTCAGAATCAACTTGGTTTGCAGACTCAAATGCGTCTCATCATGTGACGACTGAACATTTCAACATTATGCAACATTCAAACTCTAGCCAAACCCCAGATCAACTTTATGTTGATAATGAAAAGGAGTTCCTATCGTTAACTCTGGTTTATCTTACTTGTATGACAAATCTATGAAAACCTATTATACATTGACTAATCTATTAAATGTACCCACTATTTCTCAAAATCTATTAAGCGTCTCCCAATTGGCTTCGGAAAATAATGTCTCTTTTGAGTTCTGGCCTAATTACTGTGTGATTCGTAACCAATTTACTAGGGAACATCTTCTTTGGGCAAGGCTACAAGAGGCATTTATCATTTTGACAATCTGGTCATACCAAGAAAATCTGCTCTGCCTCATATAAGTACTTCGTTTAATTCAATGTCTACATCTAAAACTGTTAAGCCTTTGTTACATTCCTGTTGTG
The DNA here is from genome assembly GCA_036250425.1 of Stylosanthes scabra. Classification (NCBI taxonomy): domain Eukaryota; kingdom Viridiplantae; phylum Streptophyta; class Magnoliopsida; order Fabales; family Fabaceae; genus Stylosanthes; species Stylosanthes scabra. The sequence continues at coordinate 33,573 of JASCZI010120852.1, forward strand.
CATTTAATTCTAATTTTGTTTGCAAAGCCAATTTAGGTTCTAAATCTTCTAGTGTTTCTGATTGTTTGCTTATAAATAAGGTTGTTACCACGAATTTGAATTCTATTTCTCCAAGAATTTCTAATACATATTGTAGTTCTTTTACATCTAAGCTTTCTAATAGAAATCTAAATACTGTTTGTGACCAAGAAAACAATTTCACAATGTACCTAAACTCTTTTTGACCAAGAAACAATTCCACAATTCCTTTGAATTTTGGCACAAGAGAGTTGGTCATTATAATGTCAAAAGTGTGAATCATGTTCTAACCGGATGCAATATCAATATTCCTATTAACTCTTTAGATGATAAAATATGTGAATTCTGCATTGTTGCAAAAATGAATCAATTACCATTTCCACCATTTAAATCAGTTTACTCTACACCTTTAAAATTAGTTTATGTTGATATTTGGGGGCCAGCTTCTGTTGTTTCTCAGGGGGATATAGATACTATATTAGTTTATGGATGCATTTTCAAGACATGTTTGTTTGTTTATTTTAACTCAAAAGTCACAAGCTTTAATATCTTTTTAAAGCTACAAAATATTTTCGGAGCATCAAACTGGTTTCAAAATTAAAACTCTACAAAGTGATAATGCAAAGGAATTTACCTCCAATGCCTTTTCTGTTTTTCTAAAAGAAAATGAGATTTTTCATCAGTCGTCATGTCCTTATACACATCAGCAACAAGAAAGCATTAAGAAGAAGCATCGTCACATAACTGAGGTGGGTCTTTCAATCTTAGCTACCGCCCCCATGCCCTTACAATTTTGGGATTTTGCACTTACAACTGCCGTCTATTTAATTAATAGAATGCCATCCCCTATTTTACAAATGCTAACACCTTTTGAAAAACTATTTCATAGGGAACCCGATTATAATTTTCTAAAATTTTTTTGTAGTGACTGTTATCCGTATTTGAGGCCCTATAATCTTAAAAAATTCAATTACAAAAGTCAATTATGTGTCTTTCTTGGTTATGATTCACAACATAGTGAATATAAGTATTTTCTAAATATTTAAAAAACCATTACTCTAAAATTGTGATATTTGATGAAACTACATTTCCATATAATACTTTTTTTCTACTTCTGTTCAAACCCCTTCTATGGCACAAAAGATAACTAACTCTGCAGGTGTCATTCTAATTACATCTCAATCTATTCCATCATGTCCGAAGGAAGACACTCCTCCTTCCACACCTCCTCACAATAATATTTTGGAGACCACTCCCCCTAAGATAGCACCTAGTCAGAGGCACCAATCTGCCAGTTCTTTTTATAGCTGATTTCTCATCAGCAACCAAAACCAAAACTGCTCCTCTAACACAGGTTTCTATTATTGGCATTGAGTTAGTTTTACCTATCAATTCTAGTTCAATATCTACTACTAACCCTACTCTTACTACTAATACTACTAATAATTTGCATGCTATGGCAAATAGGTACAAAACGAGTGCTTTAAAACCAAAATCTTTCTTAACTAATGCTAATAAAGATATTGATTTTACTAAAACTATACCTAAAATTGTGAAACAAGCCTACTTGTACCACAATGAAAAAAAGCTATGGATGCTGAACTCCAAGCTTTGTCTAAGTACAAAACTTGAAGTTTAGTTGATCCACCTCCAAGGGCTAATAGTGTGAAGTGTAAGTGTGTCTTTGCTTTAAAGAAAAACCCCAATGAGATATTATAAGGTATAAGACAAGGCTTGTTGCTAAAGGTTTTCAACAAAAAGAGGGCATTGATTATGAAAATTTTTTTACTCCTATTATAAGATCAACAACTATTAGAATCATGTTAACTGTACTATAGTTGTCACTAAAGGGTGGATCTTGAGACAATTTGATTTTGATAATGCTTTTTTGAATGATATTTTAACTGAATCTGTTTTTATGATCCAACCACCTGGGATTCCTACAACTAATCCTTCTAAAGTTTGTAAGCTTTACAAGGCTATCTACGACCTTAAGCAAGCTCCCAGAGCCTGGTACAAAACCTTGGCTGTGACCTTGCAAATCTTCAGCTTCAGAAATGCTATTCATGATGTAGCATTATTCATTAGAAAAGAAATTTGATGAAGTTACCTATCTACTTGTTTATGTAGACAATATTGTTATTACTGGATCTAATAATGATGCCATACAACATCTAATATGTCAATTGAATTCCATCTTTCCATTAAAAGATTTGGGAAAATTAAATTATTTCCTTGGACTTGAAATGACAGATTTGGAAAATCATGATTTATTACTAAGTCAGGGTAAATATTCAAGAGATTTTCTTTAAAGGGATGGCATGGTTGATGCTAAACCCATGCCATCCCCAATGATATCTTCTATTAAATTGTTCACGAATGATTCTGAATTGTTTGAAGAACCTAAGAAATACAAGTTCATAGTTGGAGCACTTCAATACCTCACTATTACTCGGCCCGATATTGCCTATGTTGTTAATCATTGCTCTCATTTTATGCAAAATCCCACTGTTCAACAGTGGAAAGCTATCAAACGGATACTATGATATCCTCAAGGTACAGTTGATCAAGGTCTCATATTTAGCAAATGCACTGAGATTTTGGCTTTCTCTGATGCAGATTGAGCTTCGGATCTAGATGATAGGAGGAGTGTTAGTGGCTTTGCATCTCTTTAGGAAGAAACCTTACCTCATGGAAGTGCACCAAGCAAATAAAAGTTAGTCGTTCTAGTACGGAAGTAGAGTTTCGGGCAATTGCAACAGCTGAGACAGAAATTATGTATATTCAGTTGTTACTCCGGCAGCTGCAAACTCAACTGAAAGTGCCTCCTACAATTTAATGCGATAATAGAAGCTTTTGTTATCTAACTGCAAACCCGATTTTGCATGGGAGGAGCAAGCACCTTGAAACACCTCTTTTTTATTCGACATTTGGTTAATAAGAAAGAGTTATTTGTTGTTCATATTTCTGCTTTGGATCAGGTTGTAGATATAATGACCAAACCTCTTGGTGTTACTCTATTTGAGAGGTTTAAATCCAAGCTTAGAATTGGTATTACACTCCTACCTAAGCTTGAAGGGGGATGTTAGGGATATAGCTAGCTTACTTTTTTGTTTAGTTAGCTTGCTACTCTTGGCTTGTATGTGTTAGTTAGCAAGCCATATTATATATACTCTCCCTTGTAATCTGAGCTATTGTTAATCAATCATAATTCATTTTCTCTTTCTTTCAACTTTACCTTTCTTTTTTCTTTCTTTCATTCTCTATTAAGTTCTGTTAGGGTTCATCCCTATTCTACAGATTTTTACTTCAGCTCTTTTAGTACGTAAGTAGGTTTTATGGAAAAATAAACTAGCTAATCGTGATTGATTTCAATGACTCACTAAAAAACTAGTATACTACCACCTTTACAATATGAAATGATAGCGTTAGCCTTATTGACGGCTAAACCGTCACTAACCAATATTATTGACGACTTGGCCGATGGCAAAAAGGCATGACAAATCTCGGCGTTGCTAACTATATAATTGAGGATCTCAGAGCCGTCGCTAATATTATGTTACCAAAATTAAGGTGATTTAATTTTAGCGACGCTAAGGCTGTCGATAATAATACGGTACCAAAATTATTTTTGGTATATTTTTAGCGACGCCTAGGCCATCGATAACGATGGAGTCTGGGATTATTAATAGTGTCGCCCTAGCCGTCGCTAAGGGTCAATTTCGTAAAAAAAAACATTAGCATAACTAGGGACGGCTTAGCCGTCGGTAAGGGTGGGACAAAGTTTTTTTTTTTAATTTCCGAACCTTTTTTCAACAAAAACAATGTGAACATGTTTATATATATATATATGTGTGTGTGTATGTATATAAACTAGAAATCCAAATTAATTATAAAACAAACAAAATTATCACACTGAAAATAAATGTCACAAACAAGTGTAACATAAGAAAAAAACATAATGTTACTAAAGCAATTGTATGATGAAAAAAGATAAAGTATTAATCGTATTCTCCATCGCCAGAAGAAGATCCGTCATCGAGATGGGAATCACTACGAGTCTGTGCACCAGTAGTAGTAGCAGGTGGGGGTCTAGGAGGGCGAGCTGCAATTGGCGGTGGAGGCATCGTGGAGGTGGAGGTGGACTGCATTTGCTGCATGAAAGTGTACATCTGGGAAATGTGACACTTCCACTGATCAAACTTCGCCGACTGAGTGTCAAGAGTGGTCTGCAGGCAGGTCACGTTGGTCTCGTACCGCTTCTTCCAAGCTTCCATCTCCCGCTTGTACTCCTCGGCCTGTTGCTGGATCTCCTGGTTCATCAAGGTGATATGCTCTCTCACGTCAAGTCCACTACAAGTAGAGGTGTCTTCCGGATCCACTAGCTGAGGGACGGGCCTTTTCGGTACCTTTCCCTTTCCGTAAATTCGGCCTCTCCTCCGACCGCCAGCAATCCGTTCACATACTTCATCCTCATCTATGGGAGGACCAGATGGTTCCCCGGCAGCTATATGGGTAGCATGCTCGTTCTCTAGGCGCTTCATCTCAGCCTTGTGTAATTCATGTGAAAGAAAATAACATAAGTTACCTATATGGATATTTAATGGGAATTCTTATTTTAAATTGATTAAAGGAAATTCTACCACTCACCATATGCTGTTCGGAACGGGCATTGACAAACTGACCCCGATCCTTTTTCTTGGTGTGGGGTCGCAGAAATACCCCACTCTACGTGGGAACGCGCCCAATCTCTGACGCCTATCAAAATACATTCGGATAAATAGAAGAAACATTGTCGAAATAATGAACTGAATGAGTTGTTTAGACTTAGAAAAATTAAATTACCATATTCTTTGTAGTGGCCGGATAGGTGGTCGAATCCCCATGTGAAGTGATCCACCAGTCCTGGAAGCGCGATTGGCCTTGTTGGCCCTTCGCATCACCTGATACTCTGGTGATCTCCAATACTCTTCATACCGCCTGAAGATGTTATTAGGTATCTAGTGGTGGGGAACTCCTTTCTCACGAATGTTGTGCATCATCCCCCAATGGCGCTTGGCCGCTCTGATCTCCCAAGCCATACACGTGTTGGCCTCATTGCCCCGACGGAACCTAAATATCTTCAGCAAATTAAACAACGTTATGTATCAGACAAACTATTTACTTTAAAGGAAATTCTAACTAGACTTAAACCAATAATAACTTACCCGTCACTTCTCCCACCAAAACTCGATTGCCTCATCAGGTGCTTGGCTGAATAAGGGGGATACCAGTTGTAGTGCTCCATGAACACATTCGTGATTTATGCAGTTCCTTTTCGAACATTGTCCCAACTATTCCAATCACACACAATAAAACAATTCATTTAATATTTTATATTTATAGTCAATTTAACAGAAGCATATTAAAATTAAGAGATTGAAAGCATCGTGAACAAATAAAAGTACTAAACAGTGATGTCCGTCCCAAATAAGCAACGGGCGAATATCCGCTGTGGCGGAACACGCAGCCTCGGTATCCTCGTCGACCACATCATTTTCTATAGCTTGTGTAATAGGCTGGGGTTATGATGAAGTCTATGTCTTCGGCGCGAGGGATGACGACTATGCGTGCGGGGCACCAGCTGTCTCAGATAATTGAACTTGAGATCCTAGTATCAGGATCACCACCATTTGAGGTAATCTCGCAGATAGTCCATCGGTGGCTACATAGGTTGTGGGGTAGTGGCTATAGTGGTGGTCGTAGTGGTGGCTGTAGATGCCGAGGGACGAGATGCGGGGTCTAAATTTAGCCGGATACTTCTATTTTTCTTCGACCTCCCTCTACCTCTGCCAGCAGCGCCCCGCCCCTGCCACCATCCCTCGCCATGGATCCTGCACAAATAACACATAAGTTTATTATTCAAGTATAACATTTAATTAGGCATATAACTAACAATTACAAATACTAATGTTATGCATATAATATTAGATGCGTGCATATACTTTATTCGGACTCATTGGACGTAGGACTAGAATCTAATTTATCATGGTCCACATCGTCTGTGTCTTCTTCAGTTCCTGTGTTGATCTCATTATCTGATAATCTTATGCGTGCACTCGTTGGAAGGTTAATGATTTCTACCTCACCAGCGGGGGAGGCAAAGGTGTGTGGCATATCTGTATCAGTTACAACTTTAGCCAGGGTTTTCTCATGATTCTGAAATGGTTCATCCTGGGTTTGTTCCTCGTGACACTCAACCATGCCCCTAGGTTTGCACTTAATCTCTACTCTCTAGTTGTGCCTTTCCCGACTCGGATATGACATCTAATAAACTTGTCTTGCATTATTTGCCACTATGAACGGATCATACCTATCGTATCTCCGAGTGTAGCTCACCTCAATTATCTTATAACCTTTATGTATTCAAGTACCCCTGGGTCGGGTAGGATCAAACCAATCACACCTAAATAATACCACGCGTTTCCTAGGCTTACTCATGTATTCTATTTCAAGAATTTCTTTCAACATGCCATACCAACCACATTCGCCTTGGCCGACATCACCTTGAAGGTAAACACATGTTGAAGCGGAAACGTATCAACCACCATAGACTGATACCGAGTGGCATTTTCCTCCCAAACTCGAGCTATTACCAACTTCTAGGCTTGCTTTCCCATGTCGATCCCAGACCCAATAATTCGGCATAAATTCTTTCCTAAGCAAATCGTACCTAACTTCATCATGGGTCTTAAATTTTTGTACTTTCACTTGGCACACGTGCACCTAATCTTACCTGAATTAATGTAGTCAGCACTCGTGGAACACGTGTGTAAAAAAAATGTCTAAACCGGTTATGAAAGAGTCCCCCTTATTTGAATAGACTCTATCGTACATGCAAAACCGATTATTATCTCCCATTTTTTGCAAAAGGGTAATTGTGTACATGTTTTTATTCATTTTAACTATTTAAATACTTTTTAGAAGTTTTGGCAGAGTCTCCCCTATAAATAGGGCACACAAATATAACTTAAAAAATAGCATATTCAATGTATTTTTTCAACTTTTCAGGCCAAGAAAACATACAAACTCAATTAAATCAACACACAAGCATTTACGTAATTTAATTCCTAACTGTTCTAATGACCTTATTCACCACATCAAGTACGATGCAAACACAAACATACACCACAACAAACAAACTAGTGGGATCTCTACGCCCCCGCAAAGCATCATTTCACTTCTCCCATTCTACAAATCTATCGTAAGGGTTCAAATATGTAATCCTATGCATGCTGATAATTTGGCAAATTATTTTTTCATTAACTCTTTAATTTATTTCAGCAATTTCAATTCAAATTTGTGTGGCATTACATGATAAATAAATTAGAGAATTCATTAAACCAACCTACGTGCAACGGAAAAAAATGGGCACCACCAAATCTGCAAATCAACGTACGATCCCATCACTGCCACAGAAATCGCTCCAAGCACAACCCTCAAATCTGCCATTTTCAAGGAATTAGACACAAATTGGGTAAAAACGTTAGCATACACTATAAACAAGAAACAAAGGCAAACGAAAAAAGTAAACCAATTAAAATGAAGATAATCTCACCACGATCGCAATGGCGGTGACAGAATCGGGAACGAAGCTCCGGTGAGCAAGAACTCGAAGAAAGAGAGAGAGTAAAGAGAGAAAGGAAGATGGCGTTCTGCCGAGGAATAAAGGGGTCTTGCGTTTTAATCTTAGGTTAAACCCTTATCGAGGGGCAGGCCGTCGCTAACTCAATTTTATCGACGCTTACGAAACACACAGTTTCATTAAAGTGTTTTAGCGTCGGTTTAGACGTCAATACAAGGAAGATGGTGGGCTCCAAAATTTTAAATTATTCAGTAAAACCCCTCCCCAGCCCCTGAACGTTTTGCAATTGGACTTTGCCACCCCTAAAGAATGTAAACCTATATCGACCCCTAATCTTTTAAGAAATTAGACTCTTTGACCGTTGTTACTGGCTGAGACCATGTTACGAGGGTGACGTGTTAGTTGTGACTCTGACGTGGCAAAGGCACTGCCACATGTGAATTGCTCATTGAAAATGGAGACACATAAACCCCTCACTCTATTGCAAAACGACATCGTTTTAATATACAATGTTAGGGCATGGATTGTGAATCATCAAAGAAATGAAGGGGGAAACACAACCATGATGTCGTTTTGCAATGGACTGAGGGGTTTATGTGTCTCCTTTTTCAATGCTGAGCAATTCACATGTGGCAGTGCTTTTGCCATATCAGATTCACAACTGACACGTCATTCTCGTAACCTGTTCTCAACTAGTAAGAATGGTCGAAGAGTCTAATTTCTTAAAAGATTAGGGGCTGATATGGGTTTTTACATTATTTAGGGGTGACAAAGTCTAATTGCAAATTTTTTAGGGGTTAGGGACGGATTTTACTCTAAATTATTAATTGGTTAGTGATGGCTAATAAGCCGTCGACAAAATTAACGTATAGACCTTTCGAATTTTCAATACTTAGAGACGTCCAAGCCGTCAGCAAGTGACTGGATTTCCTCAATTTAGCCGACTAATCATAGCGACGTCAAAATCGTCGCTAATTATATCATTATTATTGACAGTACTAGCGTCACTAACAGGCTTTAAAATTTAACACACATTTTACCATTATCGACGGCTTAGCTCTTACCATAGTGGTGCAACATGACGGGATTGATTTGCGACGGCTTATTGACGGTTTAGCCATCAATAACGTTCGTGCCTGAAGCCCCTTGATTTCGACATACTTATATCAACGGTCTTTCACCATTAGCAATGGCTTGGTCGTCGGTACAGGGAGCTTGTGTAATAGTGTACTCTTGTGGTATATGAATATGGTCTCTTATACTGTATAGAGCATCTGTATACATACAGATGTTATATATTTAAGTTTGTGATACAAGTGTAAAATTACCTATCAATTCACCATATGTATTGCTTTTTAAATCTGTAACTCACCTCTCTATATATACATATATATCACTTCACCTGAATCTTGGGTTGTCAAAATTATATAGAATAAGAAAAGCTGGTGCAAAACGAGATAATAGACCACATATCATCAATACGATATTAATGACATCCTCTTTTTACTGAAACTTTCATATTCAAATCTTTATCTACTATCCCATTCATTTATATTCTCTACCAGCACTTGATTGCTAAAGCATTTAATTGCCTTTTGTTTTCTTCCCTATTTACACGTTAATTTTTCTGCAAGTGAATGTGGGGGGTTGAGCTTTTTAACTAGCTAGAAAGAAGCTAGCTAGCTGTTTAATTTCATCATATTCATATATATGATTGCCATTTACCATTTTGCCATCATCATGAATCAATGTTTGTTCATGCGGGAAAAAAATGGCACAGCTTTTTGTTATGAAAAAAAAAATCTTACTAAGAGATCTATTGCCTTATTTATATTTGGAAAAAAAAGTAAAAATATATATGAATTATTATCCAGTGAATAAAAATATACATTAATTTTTAAAGACTTAAAAATTCTATGTGTACTTTTGTCCAACAATAAAATATTCCATGTGTACATTTGAGTCATTAAATAATTTATATGTAATTTTATCTATCGAATAATAATTCATGTATACTTATGAACATTTCTCCTTTAGATTTTTCTACAAGTTAGGTCTGATTAGTTGAGATTTTGTAATAATTAATTAACAATTAATCTTGGTGTACACTTCTTTTTGGTGTACACCTCTATCCAAGTTCAAACGAATATGTTTTTACTACTAGAACGAATAGGTTTTTAAAAGCAAACGAACATGTTTTTAACCTGTTCGTGTCAACTTTAAAAATATGTTCGTTGTATATATAAAGACATGTTCGTGCACGCATGTTCATTATATATATAAAAACTTGTTCGTTTGGGACTTGGATAGAGGTGTACACTAAAAAGAAGTGTATATGTAGCATTGTTGATTAATTAATGAGACATAGTAAATTGATTGCTTTTACTAAATAAATATCACAAGTTTTTAGTTTATGCAAAATTCTTAATTAATTAATAATCTCTACACCTCTAATAGGTCTAACCCTACTCCAATTATGGGTGGTATTAGTATCATTATTCAATTTGCTAAATAAAGCAAACCAATTTCATTAAAGCATGGATATCATTGCTAAACTCGTGAATTTATTATTAATTATCATTATTATTTTAAAACTTTTTTTATGATAGAATTGGATCCTATGTGTCTGATTTCAAGTTACTCATTAATTAGGTTATATATTGTGGTGTGCACTTGCTTAGCTTGGGATTTTTATTATTATCTTGGATCTGTAACGACACACATTCTGCAAATGTGGATCATTGGTGTCTTAATATAGTATACTGTGAGAATTTAGTAGGTACTAGCTAAGCATGAGGTAGAAAATTAATAAGCTTAGAGACTTAGGGTATATTTCTAATGATGACGAGTGCATTAAATAGTTATTGAAATAAATATTTTCTGAAATAAATTGAATTCTAAAATTATTTTCTAAGAAAAATATAAAAATATTATTTTTAGTAATGGATAAATATCTTTTGAAACACTTGTTAACATATAATCATTTATGTGTTTCCTCTTCTTAAATCTAAATTTTCGAAAAAAATAAACATATATTGTATCAGAATTTTTATAAGTAAAAGATTTAGAGTTTAATATTTGTTAAATTTCAAAAAGTAATTTCAATATAAAATAAAAAGAAAAAAGAAAAAAACTACGCAAAATCTTCATGAAAAAAGTATCATGTGAATGACGCACCAGAGATATAACAATTTATAGGTTTTTTAGGTGTTTAACTATTTAAGAAAAATGGCCTGTTGATATTAATTTAACAAGTTTTTTTTTATTATTATATTAAAAATCAGATAGAGGATTATTTTTGGGTTACCTTTTTGCTTTGCCATGTATTGAAAGAGTTCAAGTTTGACTTTTTTATGAGAATCATTCATTTTATGTCTCTCTTCCCCCCACCTCTTTTTCCGTCTTTGTCTGAGATAATTAA
>JASCZI010120852.1:44645-55607 GCA_036250425.1 Stylosanthes scabra
CTTCTTTGGTGATGGAAAATTTATTATTTGATATTGATACCACTATTATTAGTTATTGATTTTGGATTTCATATATGATAAATTTATTTTTATACACTATCGGTGTAATTTGATATATGCATTTGATCACATCATAAAATAAATTTATTTTTCTTTAATCCATGCTATAATTAATAATTCGAAAAATTAGATGTGATTGCATGATTATATAAAACATTTTACATTATCAATACATTAAAATTAAACTCTTCACGTGTGATGATACCCAAAGTTATTAGTGAAGTGGGGGATAAATGTTACCTTAGAATTATCAAAGAAAAAGAGGATTATATATTATGAACAACTAATAATGAGTGAAAGTTTTTATACATTTTTTTTTTGTGTTTAAACAAGTTTGATTTATTATATATATTATCAATGAGGCCTTTTTTATAGTGATTAAATAATATTTTCATAAAACGAATTAATTAGCCTCTTATAAATAATATATTTTTTAAAAAAAAAGTTTATGAATATTTATTACATATAGTTTGATATCATTACTCATGTTGTTATGACAACCATAAGTTAAATAAATGCTTTCTGCACGATTTGCCTTTTTATTTTCTTTTTCAAAATTTTGATTAATTAATAATTCTGATCTCTCGTCACATATTAATTAGGGTTGTTTCACAAAAGATAATTTAAGGACCACATTTCATGAACGAGACTTTAATCATTAAAAAAAAATTGTAACTCTTTCTGTCATAAACTCTAATCATAAAATCACTTATTAAAAAAATTTAAACGAAAAAAAGTAAAGTAAAATGGCTATTTTATTTCCAACATTTGAAATAAATTTTAAAGATGTTTTTAACATTAATAATATTTTATTTATGTCCTTAATATTTTAAAATTGTATCAATTTTGTCATACCGTCAAACAATACTAAAAATCACTAATGAAGTCATACACGTAGATGTATTAATTCATAATACGAAAATGATATAATTGACATATTTATTTCATTCGTGTCTATCGTTATATCATTCACACTGTATGAACAAAACACAAAAAAAAAAAATTATTCAATTTTGTTGTTGTTGTATAACTATGGGTAAAGATTCCATCTAGTCACTGGTTAATCAATTTCATATTTAAAAGAGAAGATTGTTGTGATTTATTCTAATAAAATTGGAGGTATAACATGATGTACACGATTTTAAAACATTAGTTATATAAATATGACTTTTTAAGTCTTAGAAACATTTTAAAACTTGCTTTAAATATTAGATAATAAACAATACCTTAGGCAAAAAATATTAGAAATTTTACATTCCTAAAACATATTCTCTCTATATAATTTATAAATTTAAGACATTTTTTACCGACCCTTCACGGAACTTGGTAATTGTTACTCCAAAAATCACTATTGCACTCCTTTAACAACAGTGGTAGTGGTAGCCCCTCCCTCGGATCCCTCCTAGCTATTTTGTTCTTGATTTTTCCAGAGTCAGAAATATGGAACATAGATGTCACCATTTTTGGTTGGATAACCTCCTCCACGCCGCCAGCAACATCACCATCGCTCTTTTCTTCTTCTTGCAGTTGCGTAAAAGTTCCTTCGTTTATGTGTAAAGAAGAATAATATGATTGGTATTCAGCAACTCAAAAAAGGGAGAGTCTCAGTCATCATATATGTGAGGTAGTGCATTAGGGTTTCATAATTGTACACAATAAATATTTTCCTTAATACATATATCATCATATATGTATAATATGTCTGAATTTTCTGAACTTTTCATAAATATTAAATTTATTGTTATCCATTTTATTTTACAATTTTTAATACTCGTTTCTAAAATATGAAAAGAATAATTGTATATATATATATGTGTGTTTTTTTTCAAAATAATATATTTAGTGATAATTTAAAATCAAATTCTATTTATCATAAAGTCAAGAAAATTTTTTTCATAATCTTACAAAAGATAAAACAGGTGAATCTCTTAAAATTATTATTTAAGAGAAATATCATTTTTACTTTTTTATTAGTTTTCTTTAGATATAATTAATTTAAAAGCTAAAATGTTTTCAACAGGGCGTGTGTATAAATTAAAAAAAGGGATTTTGGTCACAATAAATATAAAACGAATTCAAGTGTGCCTTATCTTGGTGGTGTCTACGGTGATTATCCGTTAGGGTGACTATATAACTTTCATAATATTTAAAATTAGTTGAGTTACGTTCTAGCCAAACCCTCTCATAATATGAGGGTTGATTTTCATAGTTAAAGGATTGATTATTCTTTTTGAATAGAGGATTGATTCTCATATCTTGCTAAATGATTACCGATGACCGTTTGAGCACGGCTGCAATCTTGCATGAATTTAGGAGGATAAAAACTGCCGCAATTAAAAATATATAGCGTAGGAACACGCTAATGATTTATTTTTAATTTGCTAAAAAAATTTACTATGGTTGAGTTTGTTATTTAGTTTAATTAAATAAGGTTACAGAAATGGTTAACATCAACCATGATGTCATATTTAAATTAAATCAAATAAAAACTAAACAACTCATAGAGGGTAATTGTCCTCTAATTTTATGAGAGTTGATTAGAACTTACTTTAAAATTATTTCTAAAATTTAATATGATTATATAATTTTTTTATACTTTTACAACACTTTTTATTACACAAATATTATTTAATATTAAAATTTAGTAATTTTTAATTAATTATAAAGATTATAATTAAGTATAATCTTAAGAACTAGTTTGATGCAAAACCTCTGCCTCATATACTATTTTGGGGCCTATAATGGTAATGCTAGTCTAAAATTTGAAAATAGAAAAAAGAAGAACGTAATAATCTTTGATGTGTTTAGAGAAGGATTGTATATTTGTATCATTTTACATCCTAGTGGAACAATAATGAAAAATGGAAAGACAACTTGAAGGAAGAGAAATTGGGAACCCTTTTATGCACGTACCTCTCTATCTCTAAGCTCTCACCGACCTAGCAGTAGTGAGCGTGACGGCAGTTGCCAAAATCAATATTTCATTTTCAATCGCTTGTTAATTATTATGACGAAGGGAAGGGCAACCTAAGCTAGCTAAACTAAATATTTCATCTTCTTTAGCTGACAAAACAGTGTTTCATAAAATTTACCAAAATTATAGTGACTGATTAGAATAATTTCTAAGTCACTATATTATATAAAAATGTTTTTAGAAAAGTCATAGTTAAAATAAACATATAATATTTTAAGAGTTTAATTTTAATATATCGATAATCTAAAAGGTTTTATATTATCATCTAATTAAATTCTTGTATTTAAATGACTTTTAAAACATTGAATTTGAAATTAGTTATTTATAATAGAATTAATTAATCATTAAAATTTTTAATAGCTAACACTATCAATAAATAATAATTAAATTATTTAATTATAGAGATTAAATATTTATAAAAGTAATTAGTTAATCACTAAAAAATTTACTTCTTTATTTTATTTACTTTTATTATTATTAGCACCTAATAATAAAAATGAACTACTCTTTCTAATAAAAATCCAATAAATCAAGATCTATCTATCCACGGGAATAACTCGTTAATTCATACATTATTTATAAGAGAAAATTAAGTTCTCTAAAGTAGATAATTATATTGTTGTAGTTATGAATAAATTATTTTTGATGCACTAGTTAGAACTAGGATTAAGAGACATGAAAATTAAAGAAGGAATGTGTATTATTGATTTGTAAGAATTCAATTTGAAGAAGAATTTGGTAATTGATTTGATTGATTGTAGATGATGAACAAAGAAAAACAATTCTCTTTACTTCAAGTGAAAGAGAAAAAACTCCAATTCAAACGACTTTGTTGGAACCCATTCACCAAAATAGACATTGAAGCTTTAAGACAACACTGAATCAACTGTTACCATTTAGTTCCAAACCCCATTCGCATGAGAACTTTGTCTATAAAACTCCATTTCACACGGTCATACGTTTTTTGAAAATCAAATTTGATAATTCATGCTGGCCTCCTCTTCTTCTTAAGCCAATGAATAACCTCGTATGCGATTAGTGACCCATCATCAATTCTTCTTCCTCATCATTCTTATTCTATATATTAGATACTTGTTTGATAATGTTTTTATTTGTAAATACCTTTATGTTGTTAAATAAAATAAAAAATTATTTCAGATGTTATTCTTTAATATATCAACTATACTATAGGATATTAACATTTAGCAATTAAATCACTATCTATCACATATTCTAATTTAGTGGCTAATTTTTTTTGTAAAAATAATATTTTTGTTATTTTATTTTATAATCATGCTAGATAATCAATAAAAATTTAACCAACAATTTAAATCGGATGTTTTATTTCTTTAGGTTTTATATGTTCTATTTCTAAATAAATATAAAATTAGCTGATGGTTATTTTAGGTTTTCGATATTCTATAATTTTCAATGTGGATGTTTTATAAATAATGGTTGTGAATGTTCTATTTTTTATTGACAAATTTATTGATTAGAAAATTACTGTTTATCTATAATTTTTCCCTTTATCTATTAATATATAAAAGGAATAGTGCTCCTAACTCGTGCTCGCCAATTGACAGCCCTCTCCTGTTGACATATGTACCTCGTTGAATGACCATCAAGTTTCTGCGTGCAATTGGTCGATCGATGTCAGTTCCAACAAATTTGTTAACGCTTTAAATTATTAATTAAAATAAAAATAACAACTAATAAAAGAGCAACTAATTAGGAGTTTTAAATTCGAATATCCCCTCAAACAAATTTCTGATGAGATTTCGAAATTTTAATTTAAAAACACACTATCATTTAAATTTAAAATTAAAAGCATGCTACAATTTTGGAATTTCAAAATAATCATATTAGAGTCTAGAATTTAGGATTTATTATTTAGGATATGGATTTTAGGATTTAGAGTCATTATAACAACTTAACGTGACCAATTACAGTTTCACTTTATTTAAATATTAAAACATTGAATAAATTAATTACCAATTAAATTAACAATTTAATATTTAACTATTACAATTTTTTAATATATATTTAACAAATTATTTAAAACAATTATATTATTTTTATTTAATCTAAATAAAAAACAATTAAATAAAACTTTTACCCAAGGCATCGCGCGGGCATTACACTGGTTTTATTGAAAGATCATTGTTTTTAAATTAAATTGAATTAAAGCTTTGTACAATTTCCTATCACATTTAACGAACATGCCACGTGGTTAATCGAAGACCGAAAGCAAAGCATTGATGGATTTGAAATAGTGATAAGATAACTTCAACTGTTTAATTAAGCAATAAAAAGAAATTCAACGATTCATTAAGATGCATACATATATTATACATACGATACACAATCAATCTCTGAACCTTTTGTGATTAGCTAGATCACATAGATATACCTGTGCAGCTCCATGTGTTGGTTGTTCATCAAATTCTGATACAATCTCTCAAATTTCCCTTTCAATAATTTGATTTAAAGCAATCACATAAATGGCATTTAAATAGTTGGTAAAGCAGATTTTCAGCATTAAAACTACACTATTTTATTTTATTATTTTCTTATATAGTACCACATTTTTTTTTACAAGAAGTATTGTTATTCGAATGTTAGAAATTTTTAAAAAAAATATGATTGTTTTAATATTGATTATGAAGAATTAGAATTCTTTAAAACGTATAATTGTTCATGTATCTCTACTTAATTGTCTAAGTTTTTGTAGGAAATAATTTTATCATGATATATAATATTATAATTTTTATCTAAATCTTGTTATCATTTTCTTTTTAAAATTCGTGGCAGAGCAAACAAACAGAAGGGAAAAATAAAACATCATCAGCCACACAAATTTTAAAATAATAATTAAAAATTAAAAAAAAAAAACTTGCACAAGGAGCGTGAAATATCTATCACTCTAACTGACCATATATTAATGTTAAAAAACAATTGAACCTATGCTGACCTATCAAACTAGGGTAGATATATAATGGACAATGAAACATAACTTTCGTGTGCATGTCTTTGTCTCTCCATAGAGTATCATACTCTCAACTTGCTTTAAAAGCAACAATATAGTAATGGCTATATATTAAAACTTGTAAAAACTTTTCAACATGCTTATTAGTTATTAGCATATATACCATAGCATCTTCTTCCCTTGCACAATTCTTCTGCTTTCATAATAATCCTTAAAGATAGATTTTTCTGGAGTTTTGCCAAATGCTAAGATATCAAAGCCAAAATTCTGTAATACATATACTGCAGTTAGCTACTATATTAACTTCTCAGAATTAATGTAACTTTATTTAACAAGAACAGACATTAACAAAGACATGCATACTAAATAAAGTTTCTGTTATATATATATATATATATATATATATGATTTCTTTATTTTTTGTATGGAGTTTCAAAATTATCACTAGTTTTGATCCAATAACTAACTTACAGAAAATATTTGGAAGACAATAAAATAAGTTCAATTTTTTTAATTTAGTATCTATTAATTATTGTTAAAATAATTGAGTAACTCTAGATGTTATAATTATATATTTATATATAATTATATATGCATTTTAAATTAATTAAGTATAATAATTTTATCTTATTATCTCTTTAATATTACTCTAACTTTATTTGGTTATATTTTGGTTTCTTCAATTAATAATTTGATATAACTTGTTTTTTAAAATTCTGCAATTTTCACTTCAAAAGTTTTATAACTTCACTATTCACGCCTTCAAGGTATCCACATTTAGATTTCTCGTTCTCTAAATCTAAATACTCGGTCGGTATCTCGGATCAAGTTGAATATTTAAAAAAAAATTGTCTAATGTATCATGAAATCACTTCTGTAAAAAATTTAAACTTATAAAAATAAAACACATAAATTATTATATTTTTAACAAAGTTTTTACGATATACTTTGAGTTATATCTCTAACATGAATTGAAATAGTACTCAAACATAAGTAAAATGGAAAATTCTACGGTACAGGTGCAAATATGTACAGCCGTATAGTAATAAAATATATCTTCAACCCTTTAAACTCAACATGGACAATACATTAAACTCAACATGCACGCATAGTCATCACTCTTAAAACATTAACTAGTCATGGTTGAAATCCAAGTTGTATGAAACCTATGTATGTTCATTCAACAAGTTTTGGTACAAATAGATTTAGTTATTCTGGATTAAACAACGATAGATGTTAGTCATCAAATAAGATAAGCTAAAATAGGAGAAGGAAATTTTTTTTTTGGGTCTAAGAAGAGACTCGAACCTAAGACCTCTTACAACGGGGAGGAGGTAATGCCATATAAACTACAGCTCATCGGTATATGAGAAAGAATTTGAATAGGAAAAAATAGATCAAACTAGAAAAATTAGGAAAAAGAGATAAGAGAGAGTTTCGAGCTCAAAAAAGTACTGACATCATAATATTCATATGAATTGTCATTTCAGGTATTTCCTATATAATTATAGTAACTAATATGAATAATTATATCTCTAACATATATATTTTTATGCAATATTTATTTTTTTTTTTTTGGGTTTACCTAAAATTTTTATAGCCTTTATTATTATTTTTTATTTAGATACTAAATTACCACTTCTCAAAAAAAAAAAAAAACATAAATAATTATATCTCTTACACACTTTTAATCTATTAATTGAGCTAATGGACCAGTTTTTACTCCTTACATAAACCAATATAAAAAAGTTACAAAATATAAATTATTTATTATGACCATTATAACAAAAAAAGGTAAAAACTAATTTGGATTCAGCTATTGATAAGCTCGTTAGTCAATTTAACAAATGTCGAAGTTTAAATCTCACCATATACAATATGTAGTAATTCATTAACTAATAAATAGAGCTAGGGTGTGTATGGATGGAATGAGATCCGCATATTCGTGATAAAAAAGCAAAATTCGACTAGAAAAAAATTTACAAATCCAATTCGACCCGCATAGTAATCGAATCAGGTGACCATCCGTAGATTCGCGAATCCGCATATTAATAAATAAATAATAAATGTATATTAATGCATGTTTTTTATGATTTTTATATCAATTTGTTTGAATATATGTTTGTTATTTTTAATTTTTTATTGTTTAGTTTGTTGATTTAATGTTATATAAGAAAATAGGTCAAAAAAAAAGATGTGTATTATTATATTTTTTGTTTTTCTCCTATAAAATCTTTTAATGTTTTTCTATTTTCATCGGATGAATCCACAAGCTGATTCGATCCAATTCACACACGTTCTTAAATAAAGTCCAAATTTACAATGAATTAATTTTCGAGCTCTCGAAAATATCACATAAAAAAATAGGGTAGAAAATAGGGATAGAAGTAAGGGAGCAAGGGTGACTAGGAAGGTGGGGCAGGTGATGATGAGCATGTCTGCGTGTGCCTTAAACAACACTTGTTTATGGAGTTAGATGGTCCAACCGGCCAAAATATTATTGCCTTTCGATCCTTCCTATTTCATTTCTGATGATCAAATTAATTAAAGCTGTTGAAAATAAAATTTTATCTGAGTAATTGAGTTGACTTGTATTAATATGGAATGGTGACATTTTTCAGAGGGGATGTATAATACTAGATGTATCATTATATACACTCGTATACACTATTTAGTAATATAAAAAAATATAAAATTAACACAGAAAAATATAAATTTTTATGCTAATATTTATATTTTTTTACGTTGTTAAATGTTATGTACATCTACATAAATTTATTCGTTAATTTTATCCCCAGCTCGTGCTTCTTTCTTTAATACATCATTTGCATGAACCATAAGTAATCTCCAAATAAAGTACAACTTTAGTCCCATGCCTATAAGTCTACTACGTTTGTATTATTCTTCACATATAAAATTTGTACCACTTTTCATACACTTTTTTCATATTTATCTTTTTATAATATAAAACATTTATTTACTTTTTTATTAGTTACTCTGAATAGTAAAATAAAAAGTAAACACCCATTTTATTCTCTGATAATTTTCAAAAAATTTCAAATCAATTCTCAATTATTTAAAAATTAAGGACCAATTTAAAATTTTCAAATTATTAAGAAAAACGTTGTTTGAATTAATAATAATCAGAAGTCAAATTAGATGTTTGATATATATATATTAACATGACTAATATAAAAATTATTTTTTATAACTATTCAAATGATCAATATAAAAGAATTATTTTTCTAACGCAGCAATATGTGATTTGATGTACACATATAAGATAGATATTAAAATTTGATTTATATATATGTATTAATTCTTCAGGGAAGATACGGTATATACAAGAGAGGTGTATGTGCACAAATCCAATAGCATTAGAAGAGGTCATAAAGTAGGCGTCTGTTGTGAGGAATTAAAATTGTTAGATTGTGTTGGTGGTTTTAATTCTCGAATTGCATGTGCTTTCAATTCAATTGTTACACTCTGAATATATAGCTACGTACAGCTATCCATCTAAAGAATTAATGTATTGTATACATAGTTATATACACAACCAGTAACGCGTATTATTCATATATATGTACAACAACAATAGTACACACTACACAGCTTTTGCTGCTAGCAGCTACTACACTCAACTTCCCAACTCAACTACCTTAGCTGCAAAATTGCAACCGTATGCTAATAATGCAAATGGTTTCGAAAAGTTCAAGTACTCTCATCCTCCTCCTCCTCCTTCTTCTTTATTTTTATTTTTGTTTTTTCATGGGGTGGTTGTTTTTTTTTTTTTGGTCGGTGGGGTGGTTGTTTTTGGTATTGTTTTATGGGGTGATATTAGTACGAAATCAATGGTACAATATTGGTCCAACTCTCTCACTGGCCAATGGCCCATTCCAAATTCCTTCTCCATCAACCAATCTACATGTAATTTGGGCCGTCTGGCCCAAATCTTCTGTCCAAAATATCTAATAATATACATGCTTGTCCAAAAACAAGAAAAAAAGCCGCTATGTTTGCAAGCCTAATCTCCATGACAAATTTAACAAAAAAGAAAAAAAGAATAGCCAAAAAGAAAAAAACATTTAACGAAATAAACCAAAAAATAAAACAAAGAAATGCCTAATCTCTAAGATCTAATTCACCAGCTTGTTTAGAAAGCTTAATAAATCTCCCATGGATGCAGTGGCGGAGCTTTTAAGGGATAATGGGCCATAATCCCCCAAAAGATTTATAAAAAAAATTAGTAGTAAAACTTTCTAGTCAAGCAAATAGTTCAATTGGTGAAAGCTTTGAGAAAAATATGTAAGAGATGTGTTCGATTCTCATTGTTTTCAACTTCTTCTTTGGTTTAATAATAATAAATATGGACCTTTGATACATATCAGGTGGGGATCCATAATAATGAATATGGACCTTTGATAAGGTGTCCCATCAGGTGTTTTTAAAATTTAAAAAATAAATCTCATTATACCTTATTATAACTTTTATTTTTTGATTAATATCTTACCATATCTATGTAATCATCTAATCATATCTTATTATATTTTTTAAAATTAAAAAAAAAATTATTATCACTACTACATTGCCTCTCCATAGCGACGGCCAATAGCGACGGCTCACGGATGCGGAGGTTACCGACGGCTCGGACGTCGTTAAAATGAAAAAGTCGTCGCTAAAATTCATTCGAAATCGAAGGAAATCGGGGGCGCAGGTTAGCGACGGCCAGACAGTCGACAAGCCGTTGCTAGGCACTCCCGCCTTTTGGCGCATTGACGTCATAGCTTTACTGACGGCTGAGCCGTCGAAAGAATTAACAAATTCAACGACGACTAGGCCGTCGCTAAAATTAAAACTAAAAATTGGATTTTCATTAATGCTTATCGACGCCTCAGCCGACGCTAAAATTATTATTATTAGAGACGGCTTTGGAGTCGTTAAT
>JASCZI010120852.1:61910-82607 GCA_036250425.1 Stylosanthes scabra
ATATTAAGTGTAATATTATTTTTCAAATACAAAATAAAAAAATTAAATAATATATTATATAACAACCTCTTTATTAATTAATGTTAAAAATGTTGGAGGGCCGAGGCCTATGCTCGCCCCCCTCTAGGTCTGTCCCTAAGTGCGCGCATGAACAACTTGATTGAACTTGGTTGAAGAAAGTAAATATATGTCTAAAATTATTATATATATATTGTCATTTAAGGTTAACTAATTATCATAGTATGAATGAAATATAGGTGACGAGTAGTAGATAAAAAAAATAATAAAAGAGTTGTCATGTGATTAACGTTTATGATAGTTAGTCTAATCATGTAAATTTTAGAATTAATCAATTAAAACTTAAGATTTATATCAAATTACATATACTAAAAAAATTTAATAAAATGTGATATAATTATTAATAATAATAATATATTAAATTTAGTTGTTTAAGATCTTTTAAAATTACGTCATATTTTTTATTTACATAGGAAAATATAATATTTTTTATCATTTAAGATTTAGATATTATTATACTATGTATAAAATGTAAAGAATGAATATTAGATAAAGAAGCAAAAGAGTCATCATGTGATTAGTATTTATGATAACTAACTTAATCATGTAAATTTTAAGATTTACCGATTGAAATATAGGATTCAATTAATACTTAAATTAATCAAATGAATTTGGTAATTTATCCTTTAGTAATATGATATTATGACAATTTTATTTAGGGCAAATTACTGTTATACACTAGATAGAAACCTATATTATCAGATTGTACTGAAACTAAATGATCAAATTGCTTCATTCCACATTTATATGGAATCCGTGGTACCCTGTAGTGTTTTCACCAATCTGTCGGAGGGTGCCACGAATTTCCCTTTTTTATGTTCATCATGCACCCTGCCACGGATTCACCTGGATCTTTCAACAAAAGCAGAATCATGCCACGGATTCAAGTTGGCGGATCCCAGCACTATAAATAGGAGGTTTAGGGAGGGTTCATTTGGTTTAGTTGTGTGAGTGATGGCTGAGGAACATAGTTTCCTTGCTTTGGTTCACCATGATGGTGAGATTAAACACAGTTCACGAGAGAGAGTTAAGTTCACAAGTAAAAATCCAACCAATGTGTTCATCACGCCAAGAATTCGTTTGTCGGATCTTCAACGTAGCATCCAACGTAAGATCTGTCCTAACAGAAGGAAGCGTCTGGGAATGATATACTATCGCATTCCCATTTCTATTGTGGCTCAGGGGGTGATGTATGGCAGTTTTGCCATCCAAGCTGACGAGGATCTGCAGGTTTTGTTTCATTGCAGGAGCCAGTTCCCAGAGGTGCGAACCACCGAGCTGTTTGTGGAGATGCTTGCTCCACTTGCGAGTTCAGGTGGTTCTGCTCCGAGTCCACATTCTGCCAATGTTGCCAGGCCATCGCGTCGTGCGATCCAGGCCGAACCAGAGGCGCAGCTCGTCGCGTCCCTGACGTTTGGAATATAGAATGAGGTAGAAGCAGTTGACCTTGTGGCTGATTTAGGGGATACCGTTACAGGAGCACCGCAAGCTTTGTGCGCTTCGCCTGTTCAGAGAGTGCCAGATCCTGGTGTGGAGGAGGCATTGCGAGCTGATGACTCCGATGATGAACCACCATTCATAGATGGTGACAGTGACGACGACAGCTGCCCAATTTCGAATCAACAGGAAGGTGCATCTAGCTCAGGGACGCACCAATACCCTCCTCACTTGTCGACCCTGAACTTGGATGCACTATCGGGTCCTGGGTGACTACAGGGCGAGCCAAGCAGCGGCACTCAGGGCTCTCAAGGGTCCAACAACCAAGCTGAATTTCAGATTGGACAGACATTCGTGAACAATGAAGTTGCTGTCCTTGCCGTGAAGAAGTACAACATCCGTCGTGGGGTCGAGTATAGGGTGATGGAGTCAGATCATGCCAAGTACCTCGCACGATGCAAGCAATTCGGGCAGGGGTGTAATTGGCTCATTCGATTGACACTCCGGAAGCGGAAGAGTGTGTGGGAAGTGCGGATATACAACGGACCGCACACTTGTTTGGCCAGCCAGATTTCCAACGATCACAGGCAGCTGGATTACCATGTCATATGCGATTTCATATTTCCATTGATTAGGGCAGATGCTTCTTTGTCCATCAAGGTGCTCCGAACTGCCACCGAGTCCAGTTACTGCTTTCTTCCCAGTTACAGGAAGACTTGTAAGGCGAAACAGAAAGCCATCGCCCAGATATATGGGGATTGGGATAAATCATATGTAGAGTTACCTCGGTGGATTATGGGGGTCCAGCTCACCATGCCGGGCAGTGTGGCTATTTTGAAGACTTGTCCTGTAAGGGAGGGGGACGACAATAAAGTGTACTTTCGCGGTCTATTTTGGACATTCCCTTCGTGTGTGAAAGCGTTCAAGCATTGCAAGCCTCTTATCAGCATTGACGACACCCATCTGTGTGGGAAGTACGGGGGCGATCTCTTGTTGGCAATTGCTCAGGACGGGAACTCGAACATACTCTCACTTGCGTTTGCTCTGGTTGAGGGAAAGAGCACAAAGTCGTGGAAGTTTCTTCGAACTCATCTTCGGGCACATGTGACACCGCAGCCGGGTATACTGGTTTTGAGCGACAGGCACAACGGAATCAAGGCTGCTTTCGAAAATCCTGCTTGTGGGTGGCTACCTCCTTCAGCCTACCGTGCTTTCTGTGCATGGCATGTAGCTGCGAACTTTGCTTTGAAGTTCAACTCCGTTGCAGCCAAGCAGCTCCTTATGAATGCCGCCTATGCGAAGAGCGAAGTTGATTTCGATTACTGGCATGGCTTATTGGTGGCTGATGATAGGAGGATGGGTGTGTGGACCAGTAAGATGGAGAATGAGCATTGGACTTAGTATATGGATAGTGGTCGGAGGTTTGGTCACATGACGACAAACATTTCCGAGTGCATTAACTCTGTTCTTAAGGGTATTCGGAACCTCCCCGTGACGGCTTTGGTGAAGTCCACCTACCTCTAACTTGCTGAGCTTTTGGTTAGGAGAGGAAAAGATGCAGAGGCACAGCTTAGTCGTCACAGATCTGAGTTTGAGGTCACACAGATTAGCCATATGGGACGCTTTTCACTAGGCAACGACCGTGTCTCACTCATCAACATGACATGTGACTGTGGATATTTTCAAGCGCTACATTATCCGTGCATGCATGCTGCTGCTTGTTGTGCCCACTCTCGATTGAATTGGGGTGCCTACGTGCATGACGTGTATCGCATGTCAGAGGTCTTCAACGTGTACCGGCTGCACTTTGTACCACCCATACCGAAGGGATACTGGCCTCCCTATGGCGGCCCCATCGTCATTCCTGATCCGAACATGAGGAGAGCAAGGGCGGGTCGGGTCGGCCACGGACGACTCGGATCAGGACTACAATGGATGACGCCGACCTTAACCGACCTCGACGCTGCGGTCTGTGTAGACAGGTGGGCCACACCCGGAAGACTTGTCCTCAGAGATGTTCCATGGCTGGTGATGCTGTTTAGAGTTTAGGGTTAGTCAGGTGTCTGATGTTATGCTTTTTCCTTTTCATGTTCAGTAGAATTAGGGTGTGTTTCTGTTTGTGTCATTCATGAAATGGATTTTGTATGAAATCATTTGAATTCAGATATGTATCAATTTATGCCGCTGTTGTTTCTATGCTATCATCTCGTTGTAACAAAGTCATCTAAAAAACAACAAAACAGAATTCACTCGCAACAGAGTCACATTTTAAATGAACATTTATCACGCTTTGTTTTTATTTACAAACAACAAATTCAAATTATCGGAAACTAACAAAATCATAATTTGTCATCATACATCGTAAAAGTACAATCTAGTTACATTTTGACGGTAAATATACAGTAAAGCGTAAATATTGACCTCGTACATCCATACTATTTTCATAACACCCTGGAGACCATTTCTCATATGCCTCCTACGGAGCTTGTATTGGACCGATGGACTGAGGTGGTCATATCTCAGCCATGACCTTTTCATGGAGAATGTGGCGACGTACTTTAAATCATCGGATGTTCAGGAGGACTATCACTGTTTAAAGTATCGCTGCCAACTCTCCTTTCTTAATTGCATAATCCACCCATTCCCAAACGGATCAATCCGTGCATGCTTGCGGAACCACCTCCAAACAGCTCGTTTTTTTCACTCGAATCACATGCCGCAATCCTACCTCTACCATCTCACCTCACCCTTTCCCTTGAGCTCACAATGGACCACCCCCATCATATTTATAGTGTTGGGATCCGCCAACTTGAATCCGTGGCAGGGTGCCACGGATTCTACTTTTGTTGAAAGATTCAGGTGAATCCGTGGCAGGGTGTCACGGATCCAATGCATGATGAACATAAAAAAGGGGAATCCGTGGCACCCTCTCACGGATTGGTGAAAACACTACAGGGTGCCACTGATTCCATATAAATGTGGAACGGAGCAATTTGATCATTTATCTGGTTTCAATGCAATCTGGTAATATAAGTTTCTATCTAGTGCATAACAATAACTTGCCCTTTTATTTATTATAATTCATGGTACTATCCCGTGCATACGAGGGAATGTCCACCGATAATATTAAAACAATCATGCTAGGTGCACAAGTGGTTTTAGTAACCAAGTGCAAAACCAAGTGGTTTCAGTAACCACACGCTCAAACAAGCCCACTCTCACCCCCCAAAGCGCGTGAACGCGCACTCTCTTCATCGTTGCCGTCGTCATCTTCATCATCCTCATTCGTCGTCGTCGTCTTCTTCTTCATCATCTTCCTTCTTCGTCGCCGTCGCCTCTGCCTCCTCCTCCTCCTCCTTCGTCGTCGTCTTCTTCATCATCTTCCTTTGTCGTCGTCGTTATCGTCGTCGTCTTCTTCATCTTCTTCTTCATCTTCGCCGTCGTCGTCGTCGTCTTCGTCGTCGTCGTCTTCTTCTTCTTCTTCTTCTTTGCTTTTAATTGCCTGATTCAATATTTGATTGGGTTACTTGATATTTGTGTGCATTCTAAATGATTATTTGTGTGCATTCTGCATGGTTATTTGTGTGCATTCTGGTTTAACTTCAATGGTTATTTGTGTGCATTTTGGATAGTTATTTGTGTGCATTCTGCATGGTTATTTGTGTGCATTCTGGTTTAGCTTCAATGGTTATTTGTGTGCATTTGGGATGATTATTTGTGTGCATTCTGGATGGTTATTTGTGTGCATTCTGGTTTAGCTTCAAGATTTGATTGGGTTGTTTGTTATTTGTGTGCATTCTGGATGATTATTTGTGTGCATTCTGCATGTTTATTTGTGTGCATTCTGGTTTAGCTTCAATGGTTATTTGTGTGCATTTTGGATGGTTATTTGTGTGCATTCTGGTTTAGATTCAAGATTTGATTGGGTTGTTTGTTATTTGTGTGCATTCTGGATGATTATTTGTGTGCATTCTGCATGATTATTTTATTTGTGTGCATTCTGGTTTAGCTTCAATGGTTATTTGTGTGCATTCTGCATGGTTATTTGTGTGCATTCTGGTTTAGCTTCAATGGTTATTTGTGTGCATTTTGGATGGTTATTTGTAATAACCAAGCGGCCAACCATTCTTGTTAAACAAATATCCCTTATATTAAGGAAACAAATATCCCTTATATTAAGGGTAACGAGGCGCGTGAATAAACATGAATGACTAACCACTTGGTTACCAAGAATAATTGATATTAAAAACTATTTATGAAAAACATAAAAATTAACGGCGTTCATTTAATGTCATGCATTATTTTTAGCTATAATATTATAAGTAGAAAAATGATTGGAAGATCTAAAACTAAATCTAATTATATTTTTTATATTTTTAATATTTTCTAAAAACAACATAATTCTTTACTTTTTTAGATATTAGGCCTATTATTAAGCTTAAGTTTTAGGTCACTCTATCACATCTCATTTTTAATATGGAAAAATATAAAAATTAGCACACAAAATTTTTTTTTTTTTTGTGTTGATGTTTATATTTTTTGTGTTAAAAATAAAATATATGAAGATGTACAGTAATACACGTAGATTAATTTTACTAGAGTATTTCCCGCGCATTGCGTGCAATATTAAATCGATATGCATATTTATTTTAAATTTTTTTCACGATATTATTTGAAAAAGTAAAATATTTAAGGTCAGTAATAAATTTATTATGTGTTGTTTTTTATATTCTCCTTTTAGAAAATCAAAATTAAAAAAAATGTTATTCTTTTTTCTAAATATTTTTTAGTTGCTAAATTTTTTACAATCACAATCACAGTATCATAATATTTTTGAACAACTCATTAAATTAGACAATTTGTCAATTAGCTAACTTATACTTAATAAAAAAAACTTAATTATGCACTTATTAGATTTTAAAAAAATATAAAATTTTTTAATTAATAACAAAATTTTCTTTTAATTTTTATTTTCCTTTCATTTTGAAAACATAATATTTCAAATTTTATATTTGAAATCCAAAATAATTTTTATAGTAAAATTTTTTTAAAATTTTTATATTCTTTCTTATAATTTTAATGATTGAAAATTTTAATTTGAAATTAATTAATTTAATTTTTATCCCAAAATATTATCTTACTTATTTTTATATTTTCTTTTATTTAGTGTTGTATTTATGAAATACGCTATGATGATAACATATCAATTTATTAAAAAATAAAAAATTTATTCTAGATTTTTGAGGATTGGACATTTGTCACACATAGATGCTAGTTTCCTAAATACTATTATTAAAAGGAATATTATCCTGTATGACATGCCACTTTGCGGACTGTATTACAAGTATGAATGGGTAAAGTTGGAGACTTTTGTCTTGTAGTTCAAAAGTAGATTACATTTTTAACCCTTCTTTTTTAAACAAATTTACCGAATTGACCAGCTTATTTGTAGATGGTTTAAACAATTTCACGTCTCTATCCCCCTTCCCTCTTCTCAAATTTCATCTTCCCCACCTCTCATCTCCTCTTACACACACAACACCATCATCACTCGCCGGACTCCTCCATCTTGCCGCTGGTGACAGCAACCGCCGCCGCCGATGCGGCCTCTTCTGCTTCTTCTTCTCCTCCTCCGTTCTTACTCTCTGTGCTCATACCCTGCCTCTGCTTCTAATCTTCTCCGCCGTCCACTGCTGAGCTCCCCATCACCGACGCCTCTCACCGCACCATCTCCGGCGTTGCTGCTGCCATTACGCCGATGGTTTTTCTCACTCATCCTTCTCATCGCATCTTTACCGCGCAAGACGATGTTTCTTGCCGCCGCTGCTGCTGCCGTTATGTCGTCAGCCCTGCTCTGCTCTTCCGCAAGCGGCCAGCCCCTTCCTCCCCTGATTTCATTTTCGCCCCTGCCTCTGTTCTGGATGGTGGATTTCCAGTACCGCTTCAGCCACCTTCACCCACTGCATTCCCTGTTTTTGCTGCCAGGTTCTTTTACATGCTTATTTTAATTAATCTAGGAGTAAATTACATGTTTAGGTTTTACCTGATTATTAGTTTTTAGTAAGATTTTTTTAACAGTGTTTGGAATTGTATCTGTCTGATTGGTTAGAGTTGTTGCTGCTGATAATGTGCTGAAATGGTTGGTTTGTTGTGAAGTGGGGAATTTGAATAACTGATTTGTGCTATTTGATGTGTATGATGCTGTTGCACACCAATTGTTTGTCAAAATGCTCTTTGACTAATATGAAGCTTAACAATTTGATGCTTGTTCATGCTTTGCATTTGAATTGTTTGATTATGCTTGGCATATTGTGGTGAATTTTTGAAGTTTGATTTTTGCATATAATCTTTTAGCATGTTCTTGAACTCTTCTTGTCACTTGAGCCATGCTTGCTACGCGTCTCATTTTCACCATTACTTGATATTAGGTGTAGTGCATGTGTCTGCAGTTTGAACAACTACTGATCTTCAGTTCTTTCTTGCTTATCCAATTTTACTCTTTAAAACTTTAGTGTGGACTGCCAATTAATTAAGAAGGCTTGAATCCTCTAACAACATAGATGACTTACATAATGGTAGATTTGTCTGTTTCTTCTTGAGATTCAAATGACAACTATATATAAGAGACTAAATAAACTAATAAACTGTCACTCCATTGCTGCTATGTTGGATTGGTGGTTATTCTTGTTCTTGTTTTGTTTTTATAAAGTTGCCAAATACGATAAATTTAAATGCTAATATGTGTATGTTTTTTAGATAGAGTTACCATAACATAAATTTCTACATTTGAGTCTGCTGCTTCTTAAAGAATCAAAAGTTCAATTTAATAATGATGTTGAAATTGTTTTTGTTTTTTGGCTTTTCTCATTATAGGGTCGACGGAGGAGGAGGGGTTCACGGACTGAAATTGGTGCGAATGATGCTGATGTACAAGCTCAAGACTCAAGAGTCACAGCCGAGTCCATATACATCAGAGGCTGAACATTTGAGTAGTTAAGCAATACTTTTCTGAAGTATGAAATTCTGTAACTATGTGATTTTAACTTTACATGATCAAAATACTAAGTAGAGGCTACTAAATCTTAATGCAAAATTATGGCCTTCTGAAGATTTTTCTACAACTGAATGCTATTCCATTATTCCAAGGGATTTAATATGGATTTTCAAGACAATCTTCGCATTGATCATCTTTATATATAAACACTAGTGTCACTTCAAACACATAAACTATGTATATATTGTGCATCATCTTTCATACTGCACCTGTAGCTTTGTAGACCAAATAGACTATTTGACTACTTCCTCTTTCAAAATTTCTCCAGTAATAGCAGACGGGCTTAAGCATCTTGGAAATGCCCATATTGTTACATAATTGTTAGTATTTAAGGTATTTTGTTTCTAGTTAGCAAAAAAAAAAAAAAAACAAAATCCAGTCTTTTCTGTTCTTATTTGCTGTGTTTGTTAATTGTCATGAGATTGGGATTGAGGAGTTACGGTGGAGGATTGCTGTGTTTGTGGCAATTGTGAATGATCTTCTTAAGGTTATGAAAGTTACATATGATACCTCTGACAAAGCTTGAATTTAGTGTGATTTCTTGTTGTTGTTGGGCCTGCCTTTGTATGCTTTGGTTAATTGGTTTCCCAGCTACTGATTTTTGTTTCAAGTTCTTATGCTGCTATATTGGTATTGTGCTAAGTTATATATGGTATTTCGAGGATTAATGCTCCGCCGAGGCTTATGCCATGAATAAATTATTCAGCATGGCTGAGTTATTATTGTGAGGAGATTTGAGATTTTATCACTGATTGGTTATGCACTTATGGATTGTGGAAATATAATTTGCTGGAATGTGAGAGGGGCTAGTAGTAAATTGGCTCGGATGCATCTGAAGCAATTGGTTACTTCCTTTAAGCCCTCTATTTTTATTGTGTTAGAGACGCACTGCCCCTTTAAAAAGCTTCAGATTTTTTGGCAGAGATTGGGTTTCTCACCCATTCACATTGTTGAAGCTGACGGACATAGTGGTGGCATTTGGGTCTTATCTGCTTGGCAGGGTATCTCTTCTGTCGTTTTATCGTCTTGTTCTCAAATAATTTGTATTGAGTTCTCGAGTGGTAATGATTCTTGGGCTTGTGCTGTTGTATATGCCAGTCCTACTCCTAGTAGGAGAGAAGAAGCGTGGAATTTTTTACAGAATTTTTCTCAAGTCTATTCTAAGCCGTGGTTGGCTATTGGAGACTTTAATGAAGTTCTTTTTTCCTATGAAGTTAAGGGTGGCAACTTTATCCATAGCAGAGCTTCTAATTTTGCTGGTGTTCTGGATTTTTGTGGGCTTCTGGATCTGGGTGCAAAAGGACTTCAGTTTACTTGGTTTAGACACATGAAGGGTAATCGTTATATCTCTAAACGCTTGGACAGAGTGTTAGCAACTGATGCTTGGAGTAGTATTTTTCCAAATGCTTTAGTGGAGAATCTTCCTAGATTACACTCAGATCATTGCCCTATTCTTCTCAGATGTAATGGCATGGTTAAGCACCACGGTGTTAAATCATTCCGTTTCCAAGCTGCTTGGGCTACTCATCCACTCTTTTCCGAGGTCGTTAGGAAAGCTTGGGATAAAGGCAAACCGGTGGCAACTTCTTCCTTATCTGAGGTAAAGAACGATGCTATCACCTTTAATAAAGAAGTATTTGGCAATCTCTTTCAGAGAAAGAAAGCTTTAGAGAGGAAAATTTCTTCTATCCAGCAACAAATGGAACGAGTTGATGCTTTTTCCCTTTTGCAAAAAGAAAAAGAACTCCAAGCTGAATATTCAACTCTTCTTATGCAAGAAGAAATTTTCTGGTTTCAAAAATCTCGTGAGCAATGGGTTCATTTAGGAGACCGAAATACAAAATTCTTCCACATGCAAACCATTATCAGGCGTAAAAGAAATACAGTCTTGGGCCTTACTGATGACTTTGGAAATTGGATAACGGATAACAAGGAAATGGAAGTTGAAGCTCTTCGGTTCTTTAAGAAGCTTTTTGCAACAAAAGAGGATGTTGATTTATCATCCTTGGAGTCACAAATGGATGTTGATTTATCATCCTTGGAGTCACAAATTCTACCTCAACTCTCTCATGAAGCTAAAGCTGAACTATCCAAAGCTGCGCTTATGAGTATGAACTCTTTCAAAGCTCCCGGACCTGATGGGTTCCAAGCTTTCTTCTATAAGGAATATTGGGATATTATAGGTGGTGATATTTATCAATGGGTGGCTCAAGCATTTTCTGGTGAGTTACTGGATTCTTCCATGTTTGAAACTTTGGTGGTCCTCATTCCTAAAGTGGATAATCCAACTCGGATGAAGGATTTTCGGCCAATTAGCTTATGTAACGTTCTTTATAAGATTATAACTAAGGTTATTGTCAGTAGGCTTCGACCGTTTCTTCCTCACATCATTAGTCCATTTCAAGGGGGCTTTATCCCGGGTAGAGGAACCTCAGATAATATTATTATTGCCCAAGAAGCTCTTCATTTTTTTTGAAGAAGTCGAAAACAAAAGCTGGTGCTATTGCTTTTAAAATAGATCTTGAGAAAGCTTATGATAAAGTGGATTGGGATTTCCTTGAACAGACTCTACACCTGTTTGGCTTCCCTAGCTCTATGATTTGTCTCATTATGTGGTGTGTTAGATCCTCTGCTCTTTCTATTATGTGGAATGGAAATAAGCTGGATTGCTTTCAACCGTGCAGAGGTCTCCGCCGAGGAGATCCTATGTCTCCTTATCTTTTTGTTTTGTGTATTGAGAGGCTGAGTTGCCTCATTACACAATCTGTTGATCAAGGCAGTTGGAAGCCTATTTCTATCTCTCGAGGTGGTCCACCTATTTCTCATCTGATGTTTGCCGATGATCTAATGCTCTTTTGCCAGGCAAAACGATCCCATGTACTTCATATTCGTAGTATCCTTGAATTTTTTTGTAGCATTTCCAGTTTGAGAGTTAATTTTGAAAAGTCTCATGCCATTTGCTCTCCTAGTGTGCCTAGACATCGAAAGGATATGTTTACCGAAATTTCTGGCATTCGTTTTGCTAATTCTTTGGGAAAGTATTTGGGGATTCCTTTACATAATACAAGGGTTACCAAAGCATGTTTCAATGATATTCTAGATAAAATTAAGCAGAGGCTCTCATCTTGGAAAGGCAGATTTCTTAATAGAGCCGGTCGTATCTATCTTGCCAAATCTGTTTTGACATCCATTCCGGTGTATAGAATGCAAGTTAGCCTGTTTCCTGTTTCTATTACTTCAGAAATTGATAAATTGGTGAGACGGTTTGTTTGGAGTGGGACTTCTACAAATCGTGGTCTTCACTTGGCTTCTTGGAAAACTCTAACATCTCCTAAAAGGTATGGTGTTCTTGGTTTTCGTGATTCATGGTTAGTCAAGTACTCCCTTCTAGGTAAGCTTGTTTGGAGTATTCTTAGAAATCATGATAAATTATGGGTCCAACTTTTACGCCACAAGTATTTAAAGCAAGGTAACCTTTTCAATTCAGCAGCCCGGACTTCATGCTCACATGTTTGGAAATCCATCCTTAAATCGGCAACGGCTTTACAAACTGGTTTTAGGTGGAATTGTGGTCCCCTAACCAATTCCTTTTGGTTCTCCCATTGGTTACCTACAGGACCGGTTGGTGGCAAAGTGCAAGTAATTTATATGGATGAGACTCACTTGCGTATCTGCGATCTTTTTGAAGGTAACTCTTGGCATTTTGATAGAATTGACTCCAACATACCTGAATTTGTCAAAGATGAAATTTCTAAGTTTTCCCCTATTGTCACCAATTCTGGACCTGGGTGGACTTGGCACTCTTTCTCCCAACATGATTATTCTAGCAAGGACGGTTATCTGTGGCTTCTTGATAGGTTACACTCTTGGGATTTTATTGAGAATTGGAAGTGGGTTTGGAAGATTCCATTCACAGAGAAGCTTCGGCTTTTTGTGTGGCAATGCTTCCAATCGTGTCTTCCAACGGCAGATTATCTTCATCATCGTCATCTTACTTCATCAAATATTTGTTTGCGTTGCGGTAAGGAAGTTGAGCATGTCCTTCACTGCTTGCGAGATTGTCTTCCTTCTAAACAAGTGTGGAACTGGTTGGGTTTTCAAGATACAGATTTCTTTACTCGCTCTTCTCTCCGTGTCTGGTTGCAATCTGGCCTCAGTCAATCCTCAAATGCAGTTTTTGCTGCTGGCATCTGGTATTTATGGATCAATCGTAATGACGCTGTGTTTAACAACAATATCAGATCCCCAATGGAAGTAGCTTATCAAGCTCGGAGATTGGCTGTTAATTTCACAACTACGCGTAATTATCGACATCACCATTTTTTCACCCCTTCTAGCCACTGGAAGTGCCCCGAAAGTGGTTTTTTAAAGCTTAATTGCGATGGTAGTGTCTTCACCGATAAGGAGAAAGCCGGATTTGGATGTGTGTTACGTAACAATCATGGTGAATGGGTCTTTGGTTGTTCTGGACCGGTTTACGGTTGCAATGTGCTACGTTCTGAGCTATGTGCGATTTGGAGGGGACTTTGTATGGCAAGACAACAAAGATGTGAGGCAGTGGACTGTGAAACGGATTCCTCAGAAGCTTACTATCTTGTTAGTAACTGGAGAATTCCAGAGGAGCATCTAGAAACTGATCTAATTAGGCGAGTATTTGAGCTAAAGTTAATGCATGACTGGGAGGTGCGGTTCACTTTGATTCAACGTGAGGCAAATTCAGTAGCTGATAGATTGGCCAAAATGGGAGCTTTGGGAGGAGACTTGAACACGATGAAATATATAAGCATACTTTCATCTTTTTATTAGCCAAAGAATTTGAACAAGCAGTAAGGAGATCCCACTCCACGTAAACATGATATAAAACAAACAAATGGTGAAACCAGAAACAAAACCATCAAATCATAACAATAGGGCATCATGTATATGGCAAGTTCTTTCAATTCAATCAACATGGTGAGTGTTGCCAAGCAGATTAAGTGTTCTCAAAAGATCACACCCGGGCTTCACCCTGGATGGGTTCCAAAAGAAAGCCAGCTATGTGTTCTCCTTTTTCTGAAATTTTTCAGAGAAAAAAATATTCAAAGATCAGTCAATTTTAAAGCAAAATACACTGATGAAGATGTAAAGCAAAGTATGGGTGCATTAAGAACCTTTAAAAATTCTTTCAAGGGCTTCTGCATCACCGAAATCAACTTATAAAAACATGTGCCCAAAATGCCAATGGATAAAATTGTATGGCAAATTTTTCAATTCAACGGACAATGTAAATTTCTATTCAGTTAAATATTGTAGTTCTTCATTAGTTTCCTCCTTTCTTTTTTGTACATTGAACTAATGTGCAATTTCCAACACCGTCAAGAAGCCTAGTGCCGGAACAAAACATGAATTACAGAATATTCATGGATATCATTTCAGCTTTGTAGCATCGTAAAAGCAACACTCCACATATCATTCATTAATGAATACTCGCCAAGAAAATCTTTCTCACCCTCAAAACCGATTGCTTCCCATGAGCACACACCAATGGACGTCTCTTAGAAGATGAATTTCTTCTACTAGACATGGAGCTTTGAGGAGACATTGATTGACGGTGGGTTCTTGGCAAGTAAATTCAGCATGAACCCAGAAAAATGTTAAAGACATATGAACCCTAAAACATTTTTTCCAAAGAATTTTTTTTTTCTTATGTGGCTGCCTAGACAATTAGCTAAAAATTTGGAATTCGTTTCAAACTAATAAGGCAAAAGATTGAACAAATCTTATAAAATAATTTTTCAAAGGCTCAACCAATCGGGCCCAATACCCAAAGCTACGAGCCGCAGCTAACAATTAAAAAACGACAGAGCCATCAAGGGTGTAAGTCGATATCAATGGACATTTACATAGGAGCACAACACTGACCGGTTGGTTGCCCAATGTGAGTACTAATTAAAAGAACTCACCGAAAAATTACTCACAAATCTCCACCATTGGTTAAAGTCAAAGCAAATCTACACGGTGCATATTAGTGTCGTACAGTCTTACACGCAAGAAACCTGAAAGACCGGATACACAACCTAAATCTTTAGGTGAGTTTTAGCCTACACCGGGCCAGATGGTGTGGAGCGTCCACCATGGCACTCTCACACAGGTAACCCAGTTACGTATCCCGTACCTTGAGTAATCACAATCATAAAATTCACATATTATGTGAGGACCCCGAAGCGGAGAAAATTTCAAAGCAGCACCAAGGAGATGCAGGTCTAATAGGTGGGCCGGTTTGTTCTAACGAACAAGGGATTTGCTGCTTCTTTTTAAAAAAAAACTTCGGAAGGATTTGATTTTCAAAACGTGTACATGAGGTGAGTTTTATTTTATATCACTCACATTTGACATTTGAGTCTTATATTATAAGTCACAACCATAACCATTCCAGACACAAAAAAGTTAACCATCACCATTCTTTTCTTTTTTTGGGACCTGGATTTCTCTTTTATTTAAAAAAATGTTCCTTTTCACAGTGAATAAAAAATTATTCGCCAGGCACATACATTTACATGGAGCTTAAATTAACCCTCAACCTCCAGTCCAAAAAAAAAAAAATTAACCCTCAACCTATCAAGTTAGAAAATAAATATTATAGGCAACTAAAAAACAAAATAAAAAACAATCGTTCTTTCTTCGTTCCTTATTAGAAAAACAATAATGCTCCTCATATATATATATATGCTCCTCATCCATAATATTATATATGTTCCATAACTCATCTACAAAATTTAAAAATTAATTTATATTAATTTTTTATTGTTTATTATCCTAACTTTTAGTAATTATGTTCAAATTTATTAATATATTTTGTTAAATTATAATATCAATTAAGTTTAGTTACATTAACACATTCTGAATTCAAATTTTGAACTATATTTTGTTTTGAAATTTATTTTTAAATTTGAATTAAAATAAAATAGAATTTTACATTAAAAATATATTTAGTTAGAAGTAAAAATCTATCTATGCATATAGCATGAAATTAAATTTCTCGTGTTTATAATTTATATGGGTAATTAAGTTATTTTAGAAATATCTTGAAAATTTGGCTTATAAAAGAATATAAATTACATACGTGTTTTTAATTTATTTTATGTTCGATTATGTTATTTTAAAAGTGTCATGAATGTTTGGCTTATATAAAAACTACGTGATGATATATTACTAACGCTTCCATATTAATATAATAAAACACATATAAATTTGTAAATTTGTTAAATATTAATGTTTAAAATTTTGGTTCTTAAATTTTGAATTTTATTTAAAATAATTGATTTTAAAAATTTTAAATTCTTAATTTTAAATATTAAATAAAATATAAAAAACATGGTTAAATTATGCACTAGGTCCCTATAGTTTCACTGAAATTGCAACCATGTCCCTATAGTTTAAAAGTTTGTAATTAAGTTCCTATACCCTTAAAAAATATGCAATTTAGTTCTTGCCGCTCAAAAAATATTTAGTGTAACAAAATATTCTCTAGAATATTCTATATTTTACCTTAGATGAAATTATGATTGACCAAATTACCCCCCTCATAAACAATGAAAGCTACCCTCAAATTGATGAATTCACAAAGAAAAAAATCCTCTTCCCTCTCTCACTCTCGTCACTCTGTACTTTCACATCGCAATCGCACTCATTTGAAATAAGTAAGTCAACAATTTTGGCATAAACTCACTTAAAAAGAACACGTGATTAAGAATCGAAAAACAAGAAGCCCATTAAAGGAGATAGTAAGGGCACAATCGTAATATTTTAATGTCAAATCCGAATAAGGACTAAATTATAATTTTTTAATAAATATATGGACCCAATTACAAACTTTTAAACTATAGAAACCTAATTGCAATTTTATTGAAACTATAGGACCTCATGTATAATTTAACAAAAAAATTCAATCTAGATGTGTTGATTATATATGACGTAAAGACATAAATTTTATTTAGATGTATTATTCCTTTATTAAATCATTACTTTAAATTTAATACTAATAATTTTCATTTTATTTATAAATTTATAAATTGAATATTTTTCACATATTTTAAAAAATTATTTATGAGTTGAATATTTTTCTAATTTTTTAAAATATAAAATATTTATATATAACTACATGCGTATCTGGTTTTGGTATGAATATAAAATATATTTTAAAAACTGATAAAACTATATATATATATATAAATACATGATTAATTAATTTTAATGACTGATTTTAATATATAAATAGAATTATTATATTTGTTATATATATATATATATTTAAATTTATACGATGAATATATATATCATGTTTATATATTGGGTATGTGTATCCTGGCATATATATTTATATTTTTTTAAGAAATATATTTTTATATTCATTTACATGTGGCGGGGAATGGGCCACCCAACTCCTACAAGTTAATTGCTTTTATAGTTTTATTAAATAAAGACTCTTTTGTTACCATCAAAACAAACCAGCCCCCCTTAGCGGCCCAACCCACCATAATGGGGCCAAATTGTAAAAAGACATATTGCGTGACACCAATAATGAATACACTATACAATGATGCTTCATGTGTAATAACGAGCTAATCCATTCTAAAAACCGGACAACACATCATATACCTGTGTCAGAAAGTACACGGTTAATGATGAACCTGATTTTAGCAGGTGCAGGCTAGGATTCACCAATCTTTATATAGTGAGATGAGGGTTTCTAATTTCAGGGAGGCACACGTGTCCTGTCATCTTGTGTGTGTACACACACGTGTGAAATTAGTTACACATGTTTTTTTTTTGGTAGTGATGTCTCAAATAAGGTACAAACTACAAAGTTGTGTAGCCACACAAATCAAAATCTAACATCCTAGTCTACTTTTTTTTTAAAAAAAAAATCCTAATAAACTTACAATTATTAAAAGAAATACGCTACCCCACCAGCACGAAAAATTATTAGAAGCTCTAAAAGCAAATAAAAGCTTCTTAATTGATGTACTATTTAAATAATAAAACATAAATTATTTTCATTTACTTTCAAAACACCTAATAATAATTTCATTAGCAACATACATGCTCCACCACTATTTTTCTTTGGCTTTCTGAACACCTAACAACTCCTTCATTTGCTTATAATTCTTTTTAATTTCGTGAGTAAATTAATAATTACCTTACATAGTTGACAATATAAAATAATGTTTTTTTTTTCATTTATAATGTTTAATATTAGTGAAAATAACATCATATAATATCTAAGAAGCACAAATGAAAGGTGAGCTATGGAAAGATTACATAATAAATAACATTATTTTTAATGATCATTTAATGTTATATGTGAAACAATATCGTTTTATGTTATTCAATACATAAGATAATTAATTATGTCACTTACAAAATTAATAAAAATTAAATTGAACGGGTTCATAACCGCTTTGGTGTAACTTTTTCAATTTAAAGATTAAAATAGTGTAATTAAAATCTAAGAAACTATTATAATAGAACTCGTGAATCCCAGAAACCAAAATGAAATTTAGGTTGTAAAAGAGGGGCAATGGCCCCCCAAAATTTATAAGTTTTAGTTAAATTTTTTTATAATAATAGCCCCAAAAAAATAAAATAGCCCCCCTAAATATTATTTAGGTCTATTAAATAAATATTTTTCTTTTCAAATATATTTAGATCCATAATTTTAAAAGCCCAAAAAAGAGATACATGTATCAAAGATATTAATGTTACCGTAAAAAAAAGAACGATATTAATGTTGTATTAGCCCAATTAATTAAATAATGTAAAATAATAAATATCCTAAATTCTATTACCCTATTATTGAGGCTATTATCTCTCACTGTCTTTCTCTTCTATACTCCACTTTCTTCTTCAACTTTCTATCCTCCCTTTCTCACATTCAGATTTATGTTTCAAGGTGAAAATGAAAACTTTTTTTTTTTTTAATCTTCTTTGTCTAGTTGTCTTATTTTATTGGTTAATAACATTTTGTCTTCTATTATTTAACTTTTTTTTTGTAGATTAAAAAGCTATTTTTCTTTAACTCTTCAACAAGTGGTCCATTTTTCTCTTTTCACAAAGCAAGTGAAGCAAAGCGATAAGAAAAGTTAAGGGTGTGTTTGGTTTGAGTTTTCATTTTCAGTGTTTTCTGTGTTTTAGATTTTGTGAAGGAAAAAGTGGAAATAGTGAAAATAATAAAATCTTGTTTTCTGCTGTTTTCACTTTTTCCTTCACAAATTCAGCAAACAGAAAACACTGAAAATGAAAATGAAAAATAAAAACGTAAATCAAACGCATTCTAAATATTCAATATTTCAAGAATTATATATAGGTAAGTAATAAAATATTAGAATAGATAAAGCAAGTTTTAATTTTTTTTCTTGATTTGAATAAATGTATTAGAGTTTAATGATTTTGTGTTGAATGATAATATGGTATATGATGTAAAATTAATAAATTCAATTTCATTCTTATTTTGTGATGTATAAGACGAAAATTAAAAAGCAAAACATTAACTAAGAATACTTATTTGCAATTGTTACGTTGACAATGGGCATTATTCATTTGTCTCATTGTTTGGTACTTTGATAATAATTGTTGTGTATTTATATTTCTTAAATTAATTAATTATAGTATAATTGAAGAAATTAGCAAGTTAGCAGAGAAGTTTTATCCGCGTGACTTTCCTTCTAATGAACTAAATATCTTGAAGTCTCAGCTGCAACATTATCAGCATAATATACCAAATCATTTGAAGAGTGTTGGCACACTTTCTGAGTTATGTAAAAAGTTGCAAGAAACAGAAAAATCAAGACTTATCACATGGTTAATAGATTAATACGTCTTATTTTGACTTTTTCGATGTCTACAACAACAACAGAAAGAGCTTTTTCAGCCATGAAAATTGTTAAAACAAGACTCCGAAACAAGATGATTGATGAGTTTCTTGCTGATAATTTGGTCATTTACATTGAAAAGAAATTAGCAACTACTTTTAACACAAATTCAATAATAGATGATTTTGAAAATAAAAAGCGGCGATCATCTTTTTATTGATAACAGCTTGTAAGTGATCAGTGGTAAATTTTGTATATTTTAGTTTCACTTTATTTAGGATACGCTTTTTTATTTACTTATAGAGGTTATTTTGTCTTTATTTTTGCAGGAAAAAATTGTTATACATGAGTATTTTATATATATATCAACATTCAATAAGATAGAAGTTAGTAGTATATTTTTTGATTAATTGCATATTATATATATATATTTAACTTTTAATATCTTAGCATAAAATGTTTTAGTAAATCACTAAATCCAGCCCCTGAAATTTTAGTCTAGGTTCGCCCTGCATTGAATCACAGGTTGAACTTCAAAATTGATTTAAACACATAAAAATTAAAATATAAATTAAAAACCTAGTATTAAAATTTTTTTGGAAGAGACCTATTATTAAATCATTGTTAGAAAAAATTACTCACGGAAAAAAAATAATATAAAAAATACATTTTTTAACGGTGTCTAAAAAGTTTTTTTTTCCTCTTTTTGAACAAGTTCTGAGTCCAATAGAACATACTTCCTTAACCCTACCCACAAGCCACAACCCATCCTGTTGATAAGCCATAACCCATAAACTAAAGGAAGCTAAGATTGATTTGAAGAACCATGCTGCTGCCGTGTAGATGGAGTTCCTCGTTGACAAAGAATCATTGTCCTCCTCTGTTGCTAGTGCAGCGACTGAGTTATGAATGTCACTTGGCTCTGTTAAGTCCCCATCGCTACTCCTTTTTGTACATGGCTTCTTTGCATCGAAACATGTTGTTCAATAGAAGATGGGTGTTGATTCC
The DNA here is from genome assembly GCA_036250425.1 of Stylosanthes scabra. Classification (NCBI taxonomy): domain Eukaryota; kingdom Viridiplantae; phylum Streptophyta; class Magnoliopsida; order Fabales; family Fabaceae; genus Stylosanthes; species Stylosanthes scabra. The sequence goes on from JASCZI010120852.1 coordinate 82,338, forward strand.
CATCAGGAAGTCTTGCGTTGAATTTTAACGGATCGTCGGGCGGGATAAGATCGAGGGCGCGGCAGAGATGACAGGTCAGGAGTGAGAAGTCAACGGCGGCATAGCCTTATGTGATGAGTTGGTGATTGATGAGTATGAGGTAGGGAAATTGGGAAATTGAATTAGAAATTTGGAAGGGAAGAAAGTCAAAAGGCGAAAGGCTAACATGATTCTTACATTAGTTTGGTTTTTTTTTTTTTTTTTTTTTTAATTTTTAATGGTTTATGAATT
>JASCZI010120852.1:82682-119288 GCA_036250425.1 Stylosanthes scabra
TTATTTAAAATCGGCCGAGCCTCCGATTATCCACTAAACCGGCCGGTCCAATCCGAATCATATCGATTCTTATACATTTCCTATCTTTTAGCTTGCTTGGATCGGTTGGGGGTCCGATTTTTCAGTCCGAGCTGGTTTTTACAACTATATAATTATCATTATTATGTATTACCTTTCAACCTGCAGTAGCGGGTACACTAATAATTAATAGCGGGAACTAATAATTTAACAATTACTAACACTTATACTCACATATGAGTTAGCGTTTGGTAAGGAGAAGGGAGACTAGAATTAAAATTTCAATCTCAATCCCCAGAATTTCAGTATTTTGAGTATCTCTAGTTAGAATGGACTGGGAAACTGGGCTGTGACAGAAAGTTTACTAATATTTTTTCATAAAATGCCCTTATTCAACCACTAGAATTCCAACTTTAACCCTCTTATAATCAAATTAGGGTTAGAGCTTCTTAGTTTTTATCTTCGTTTTCTCTCTGCCTCATTCTCCAATCTCCATCCCTATCCACACCACACTCAATCTCCAATCTCCATCCCTTCCTCATGGCAGCCGGTGCCTCGTTTACAAACTAGCCGTCGTGCATCTCCACCTCTCCTTTCTTCCATTATTCCTAGAGCTCAGCAACACAATGGCCACTGCTTCCCCTTCGCAGTGACAAGCGTCACCATCACCTCTTGCTTGCAGCAGCGTCTGTTCGTTAGTCACCTTCGTCGTCGCCGTTTCTTTGATTTGTGACTGCCCTCAAAAGTTTGGTTTTTGCTGTTAATTTTAACATTTTTGAGGTTTCCAAAGTAGACCCATCTACCACTTTGCTTGAGTTCTTGCGTTCTCATACAACTTTCAAGAGTGTTAAGCTCAGTTGTGGTGAAGGTATGATGATGATATCTTTGTGCTTGTAGTGTGGTAACTGGTAAAAGCATTTCAAAATTTTCATAGCCTAGTAGCTATTTGATCATTTGACCTTTTGAAAATGTTAAATTTTCAGTGTTACAACTTCAAAATTCTCTCCAGCTTTAAGTTCAAAGTTTGGATAATGTTCTTCCTTATCTTGGATAGCTTTTACTAATAGCTTGTTATAGTCAGGATTTCTGTGTTTATTGAATTTGGATTTAATCTAAAGACCGTACTAATTCCAATTATTCCTCAATTGTTTGATTGTGTAATTTTCTGGTTCATACGAAAAAGAAGGTAGTTATATGTTTATATCTATATTTGAGAGATAGAAAAATCTTATTTGCCCTTATACTTCTAACATTTTCATTATTAGTAACCCATAAAATGCTTCACTTTAACTTGGTACTTACATTCTTGGATATGGTTTGGTTTCTTAGGTCGTTGTGGAGATTTTGTGGTTCTAATATCCAAATATGATCCTATGCTTGACAAGGTTGAGGATTTTAGCAAGTTCATGTCTCACACTACTTTGCAACATTCATGGATGTTCAATTACAACAAGTGAATGCGTTGGAAATAGCAAAGATGGATTCTACCTAGTTCAGGAAAGAATTGCTAGATTTGATGCCACACAATGCAGCTTTTGTACTCCTGGAATATGTGTTATTGTTCTTATGAATGTGTTTCTTGGAATGAATGGGAAAAATTGATTAGGATTTATTTTGTTTTTATTTTTCTTAATTGCACATTGGAAATTGAATCTATATAAATTTGAAACAGGTTTGATTTCTTTTGTTCTTATGCCAAGATTGATTGTGTTGACAGTAGAGGGCAAGGGGAAGGGAAATGGCTTGGTTGGAGTTTTCTTTTGAAAAAAATAAGGGTGTTATAGTCATTTGATGTTTTTAGTCTCAAAGTATTGATATACAACTCAATTTTATACATTTTAAACAAAACACAATACACAAATTACATTTAGTTTCAGTCTTTCAGTCTTAGTCCTTCAATCTCAGTCACCCAGTCCGAATCTTTTCACGAAATTTTCTGCAAAAAAAAAAGTTTTATCATTTTTTTATTCTTATTGTATATGTTTTGCTTTTTATATCTTTTATGTTTACCTACACATTCTCATAGATATTTTTTTAATTATTGTTTCATTTATTTTCGCTTTCTTTCCTTTATTTAATAGGATAAAATTCTAAAATAAAACAAATTAAATTATAATTAATTCAAATTTTAATTACCTGATAGAAATTTTTTATTTATAAATAAAATAAATATATTATTTACTAATATGCTTATAAAACATGAGAGATTCGAGGTGGTCTAATGTGACATTGTTTGATCGTCATAACTCGTATGGGGAGGCGACACAGATTAGTCCCATCAGCGAATTCTCCCTTGATACGTATTGGGTTTCTCTTCACAACTGATCCTGCGACTATGGACATTTTCAGGCACTTAATTATCCATGCATTCATGCTGTGGCATGTTGTGCACATGCTCGAGTCAGTTGGGTGTTATATGTCCACGACGTGTATCGGATGACAGAGGTGTTTAGTGTGTACCGCCTAGGGTTTTCACCCCCATCCCAGAGGGATATTGGCCACCGTATGGAGGTCCCACAATAATTCCAGACCCCCACATGCGGAGAGCAAGGGCAGGGTGGCCCAAGACCGTTTGAATCAGGACGAACATGGATGATGTAGATTCGAACAGGTCTCACCGATGTGGTCTCTACAGGCAGGTGGGCCATACCAGGAATAATTGCGATCAGAGAGGCTCCACAACTGGTGACGGTGTCTAGAGAGTATTATTCTACAAATTGTACTTTTTTTCTTAGTTATTCTTGCTTTGAAGTTATGTATTTTCTTTTATTTTTCTCTTAGTTATGTATTTTCTTTTATGAAAACCTATGTTATATCTTCATGAGTTATGTATTTTTTTTTATTTGTTATCGTGTTCATTGTAGAATCTTAACCTTTTAGATAAGTATAAAAATAGAATATAATAAAGTAGTGACAAGAAAAGTCAATGGACATAAAAGCAAAATCTAAAATAAACACACATGATAAACATAACATAACCACATAGTTCTGGTACTTAACAAGTGTCTTTGATAAGAACATAATAAGAAGCAAACATAACAAAATAACAAAGTGCATGAACCCAAATATAATAGCTGTAAATATGATAAAAACATAATAGTCAAGAACCTATACACAACACACTACATGTGCCCCCTATCCCACAGCAACCTCTGCGCCTAGTAGCTCGACGACCCCTACCTATGGGTGCACCTCCCTTGTCTCCACCTCTCTCATCTGCGCCGGGGAGGGGGGGGGGGTCTTGCGGTGCTGGTGCTAGTGCTGGTGCAGTATCTAAGGCCATGACATAAGGATCCGACATGTCTGCGAACGAAGGTATCCCGGCGTATGCCATGAACATCTGAGACAGAGCTGATGCAAGCTCGTTCAGATCCATCGATATCTATCCCTAACTCCCGACAAAGCCAGTTCTATACACCGTGTCATCCAAGAATATTTGCTGTAGTGTGCGCTGAAACCCTGGGTTGTTTAGCCCTACCAAGAAATCTTGGGATGGTGACTCAAACATGGGAGTGCTGGTGTCAAAATGGTGCTGAGGAGTAAGGGGCACATTGCTCGACTGCAAATATCTAATCATGTCGTGAAGCCCATTGTGCATGCCACGACTGATACATAGACGAAAACCACCTATCACCCCGTCTCACATCCCTCGCATGTAAGAAGTCGATGTTTAGCGGGTGATGGGGATAATTCTGCACACCCCCAAAATGTGGAATCACCCTGTCTACCTGGTACCACTCAATAGAGCCAAAGTAGATAATAGCACACACCGAAGTCCACAAACTCATGTGCTCCACCCGCCAAATGTCAGGATCAGCAAGGGATGCCACCTCAGGTGTCATGTAGGGACGACATATAAAGTGCGAAGAAAAAACAAATGTGACGAACAAAAAAGGCAAATACAATTTTAGATACAAAAACAATAAACCAGTCAAACATCGCAGTGGGTCATCCGGTCGAGCATGGTCCGGTACTGCAGTACCCTCGGGTCCTTCTCATCCGATGTCGGTAGATACCTAGCCCACCTACACATGTTATTAATATCAACAAACAGTCATAGCATGAAAAAGTTTAATTTAAATAAAATAGTAAACGTTAAGAGATTACCTAGATGCTACGGGCCAGCTGAACTGACCAAAACCATAAGGTTGAGGCTAGGAAACCTCCAGAATATCCAGCTCTGTAGAAGCTATAGCGGGCTAGCAATGGTGACCACGTTCTTGTTGGATACTCGGCAAAGGTTCCTATACAGCCAAGCCTGCCTGGAAGAACCCCAGCTATATTGCCCAAGGTCATCAATCTGATCTACAAAAGGGGTCCATCTAACAGGAACTCGGGCAGCAGTCTTGTCCCCAAACAGCTGTGTAGACACCAACAACATGATATACGCATGTGCATGCCCGCGCACCTGAACCTCACTAGCATTCTCGGAAACCATCCAGAATGTGGAGGTCAACGATGAAAAAGTCATCCTGCATGGGTCAGTTGCCTCTGGTGGGTGCATCACACCAAACATCCCTGAAACCAATCCCAACAACGTCTCCCCTGCCATCAGGCATCAACGTATCGAACTTATATAGGTATCCAATAACGGGCTCTCCATCGATTGGCAAATCTAATTGGTAAGCTACATCCTCTAGTGTAATGGTACACTCTCCCCATGGTATATGGAATGAGTGGGTCGTCTCTGGATGTCAGCGCTCCACAAAAGGACTGATAAGTGGCCCATCGACCTTCAACCAAGAATCACAAAGCCGCACAAGTGGGAGCAACCCAACACTCTCCAGATAGTGCTCGGCCCGTGGGTCGAGGTACATAGGGTGCTGCCTTCACACCGTACTCAGGCACCTAATCGGCTGCATTCAGAAAAAATAAATGCTCCATTAACAAACGACAAATATATAACCAATTAAAAAAAATAACTTCACTGCGATTAAAACTACAAAGATCTTCCACGTATTAAACACGTACAATTCGACGCTAATTCCATTTACACCGTTCTAAAATAATCCTAACCATTTCTAACTACCTATATTATGCGTCCATACAATTGCGACATATTCAAAAACAACTATCATAACCGAATAAAGTTAAATAAATAACCCAACAATCATTTTCGTGAAAATTTATACGTATACCATGTAATACTTTATTCTATTTAGACATGCCAATCATATTTGTCACTACAAACCTAGATTATACACAAAATAAGTCACATAATTCATTTAAAATTTCAAATTATTTCACTATATATATTTAAAAAATATTAAACATCTGGCGATCTGTTCAAGCGTTGGTTGAGTCCCCCCTGTTTGGCTAGAATTCGTGGGAGGCTTCGGCTACTTTTGGGTAGACAGTTTTGTGAAGAAACTGTGGGAGGCTTCGGTTGTTTTTGGAAGCTCAATTTGTGAGGAAACCGTGGTGGAATCCAACGGATTCCTAAACCCTCTCACCCTGCTACGATTTCCATGAAATTTTGCAAACGGAGCAATCTAATCAATTTATTTGGATCGGTGTAGATGGGTAATTTTGAGGGACAAATGAATTATTGAAGTAACTTGCCCATGATTAAAACACCGAAGATTAATATTATATAATAAGCTCACTTTCATGATTATAAAATGATTATTACAAAGTAAAATGTAAAAACGTACCCATAGAAATATGACACGATTTTAACTTTGATTTTCTTGCTAAAATTATTAAGAAATTAAACAATGGGATCCAAAAGTAGTGCAATAACATAATCTTTGGTAAGTTGTCCACGTGAAAATTTATCTTCAAAGCTTCCCACCGCATCACCCTTTAAATTTGAGTATGTGAACTCAGTTGCTCGTGCCAAGCCAAGAATTAAATCAAGCACGTGCTTTGGAATACCATCTGAATTGAAGAGGCAAGCTTCATTTATATCCTTCCAATAACCCTTAATTTCATTTTGAATGAGTTTATATGCATCTTCTTGTAAAACTTCATATTGTTTCATGCAACATTCTACTGCAGAAGCAACGTGTTCTCTTAATTGCTGCTCAAACTGTAGATAAATAAAATCAGAAAATTTTGGTATTCATATAATTAATACAATTAACTAGTCATATATAAACATAAACTCGTAATTTATATATTTAACTTTTATCATTTTATTAATTATTGTTTAAATGAATGTATATTATGGGTAATGCTAAAGTGTACATCTGTTCAATCAAATCTAATTTATTTTTATATTAAATAAAAAATAATTATCTAAATAATAGAAATTTTATTATCATTTAAAATGATAGAAAATATGAAATCATCATTTTAAATAATAAGAAATATATCATTTAAAATAAGTTTAAATAGATCATTCAAATTGGTGGTACTAGTTCAATAATCATTATGAATAAAATTGTTAGTTGAATGTTGATTAAAAAAATATTGACTACAAATATTTTTTCTAACTGTTAGTTTATACGTAACTTTTAACTAAATCTACAGACTAAGCTTTGTGGTTATATTCATCACATTTTAGCATTATTTGATGTATCACGAGCTATATTAATACATAAAATTGCTTAAAATAAAGAATAGATAAAAATACTCATACTTCTTTACCACTTTAATTTTATTTTTTTTTTATCATTTGTTACAACTCAATCAAAGGGGGAGTAAGTAAGATATAGAATCTACATAAATGTTAGTTCAGACATAGAATCTACATAAAATGTTAGTTGTTCATCCCGTTCGATATTGTCAATAAGGACGACAAACTTAATTTACTAGCCTAATAATAACAGTTTATAGCGTATATATTAAATATAATAGAAGTAATAAAATATTTTAATTTCAAGTGTAATTACAAATATTGAGTTATTCTCTGTGCATGTGAGGATGATATCAATGTGGCCATTCTTGGTTAAAATATATAAAATCTACTCTCTTTTTTTTTTCAAACAAAATCAAGGGAAAAATAAAGACACTTTATACCGTATGCGTGCCAAGGTCATCCCGGAGTCTGGCAATAAGTGATACAGCTTTCAAGACTTTTGGATTACTTAAAATCCAATCAAACATATCTTTTGTTGCGAATTCTCCCAAAGCAATTAATAGAGTCATTTCAAGTGGCATTGTTGAAGTTTCAATTCCATTAATCTTGTACTCATCATATGTTGGAACATACTTCTCATGACACCATTTTGCTTCAACCATATAGCCTTTCACAAAACTGAAAAACTACAAGTAGCAACCGAAAATTCAGCGACTGAATTAGAGACCAACATGCTTCTCGCTATTGAACACAAGAATTAAAGTTCGTTACCACTAGCAACCGTGTAGCAATCGAAGAAACAATATTGCAATTCAACAAACAATTTATAAACTGAAAAAAATTCACTATTTAGCGACAATTTTATTTAGTTACTAATATCGGTTGTAGAATAGTTTAATAGGCTTTGATTGAAAATCGGTTGCTATCCTTAATTTAGCAACCAATCAAGGTCAATAACTAAGTTTCTTTTTTGATAATTTCTTTCGGTGTGGCAGACAATTTTTGTGAACATAATATTTTTGAAACATCTCTCGATATATTTTCATTTAAAAAAATGTGGCAATAGATCAAATTATTTTTTATTTAAATATCAAAAAATATATTAAACATTAAAATATTTATAAAATAATTTTTAAAAAAATAATTTACCTATATAATTAAGATACACTAACTAAATTTTTGTGTGTGTATATATATATTAGAAACTTACAGCTTGTTTGACATATTGAAGCACCAAACTGGATTTTCCATTCTTTGCAGTCTCCAACTCTATCTCATCACAAAGTTTTACAACCACCTTAAATACCACTTTCATGCACTCTGGAAGAGATTCAATAAGACCAATATCCCATCTAAAATAACAATTGGAAATTAATTAAGAATCACACACATATATATAGATGGATATAATAATTATTCAAGTTTTTTTATTTTTTTAATATAAATAAAATTAAATGATAATAATGAACCTTTGAATTGCCTGAGTGAAGAGGTCAAGTTCTTGAATAGTGCCATAGTTATCATAAGTATCATCAAGAAGAGCGATGCATATGATCAATTTGGCTAATATTGTTCTTTGAATGCTGTATTTAGGCTCAGCAATTACTAATAAAGACCAGAAGTATGCCTCAGCCGCACAATCTCTGGTGTAGGGAACGTTTCTATGAATGTCTAATTCTCTCAACCATCTGCATATATAGTTGTGTAATGATTAATGTTCAACAAATCAATGCTACATTTATATATTTTTTTTCTTTCAAGTAAGTCCGATCAAATTGGATAATAAGAAGATTTGGATGTGTGGATGAGTGAAAGTGTCAGATACATATCTATTCTCAGGATAAAAATAATTTTTTGTTGATTTTAAAATTTAAACTAACTTGATTGATAAAAGAATTTATACATATAGTATCACTTGTACTTAAAGTGTTGATTTTTTAATATTATTTGAAGACATTTTTTAATTTAAAAAAGAAAAAAAAGTGTTAAAAAATGAAAAAATATGACTTTAATTTTAGTAGAACTTTTTAAATGTTGCCAACATTGTATAATGAGAGATAAACATAGGTATTATGGTAAATAATTGTGCTAGCTAGCCAACAAGATTTTAGTCTATATGATAAATATTGGGCTGATTATTAGTTCAAAAAAATAAATTAAATATTCAAAATGATAACAACTGATTATGAAAGAAATACTAAAACTAATCATAAAAATGATAAAAAAATTTATCCAAAATATTAAAATTGATCATCCAAATTTAAAAATTAAGATGTTGACTAATGTTGTTGATCAAACTATTGACCATCAATAGTTTTTCTTTGACAAAATACTATTTTATTAGTCACTAACACTACTAGAAATACGAATTGTACCGACGGCCAAGGCGTCGATAAATATCCGTCAGTTTTGGTTGCGTCAGTAAACCCCGATCATATCTTATAGACGTTTTAGGCGTTGATAAAAATGTCATATAAATTCTATTTTGGTTCTAATATTACCGACGCAGAAATCGTCGATAATATTAAAAAATATAATTCTAAGAGTATTTAATAGCGACGCCCATGCCGTCGATAATTTTGTAAATAAATTTTTTTAATGCATATTTACCGACGGTCTGGCCGTCGGTATAATTGTTATTAAAAATTTTTTAAAAAAATGATTTTCCTTTTACCTGCTGCTTGAAAACATTACATATAAACCTTCAAATAACCTAAACTTTAATTTGTTAACCATGTATTATTTTTGTCAACAACTAATAAAATAAAATTACTAATAACATTTAATTTGGTGGAGTTGAAGTACTTACTTGGTGTTACCACCGGCTTCATTTTGGTGCATTTTCTGTAACATATTAAAATCTAATTTTACAAAGGCTAGAACATCTTTATTATGAGAAGGATCTTCTTGGTAGAGAGATATGTAAGATCTTGCGTTTATCCTTGGAATTGCCTTATGAAGAGGTTTCCTTAAGCATTGATTGATGTGTGTGGCAAGAGTTGGACTCAATTGATGATTATTCATCATGATCATGGACTTAAGATTAGAATATGTGAAATCATGTGCTTCATCTAATATATCTTCTCCATGAACACTTAATTGTGCAGCTTCATACAAATTCCACATTCCTTCAATGTCTTTATTTCCAATTATTTCAATGAACTTTCCTTTGTTGTTCTTCAATTTGGTAAATACATCTGTTGCTCACTCATATTAACCACATGAACATATATTATATTACAATTAATTTCAAAGTAATTAATTTCTTTAGTTTGTATATATTTTCATAACTTTTTATATGATTATTTTAAACAAAAAATTTACATACCTGATGAAATGTAATATCTTTTTTGTCTGAGTAGACGAAAAAATAATGAACAAAAGTGAAGATCTTCTTTTAAAGTGACCTTGTTGTTTCCATGATCATTGTAAATTTGTTTCAATATTTCTTCAATTTCATCTTCGAAATGATAAGATATACACAATTGCTGAATTGAGTCAATAATTCTTAGTTTTTCTAAGATATTATTACTTGATGAAGATAGGTACATCCTCACTTTTTCCTTATATATTTGATATTCTTGTTGCTTCATATTATTATCATAAACTTCCTACAAATAGTGATGACAGAAAATCCAATATTCATCAGGCAATTAATTTTAGAAAAATATTCTCTTATTAAACATGTATATTTGAGTAAAAAGTATAGTCGGTCAAAAACCAACAAATTTTCTATTGAATAAGCTAAGTGGTAATTTTAATTTTTGTGTGTATTTTTAAATATTATTTTAAATTTCTCCTAAGATTTAGTAATAAAAAAAAGTAAAAATAAGAAATAGAAATGAAAAATAAAATTATATATTTTCATTATTTTCACTTTTTTTATCATAAAATCATAAAATCGAAATAATAAGTATAATGAACTAACTTTTAATTAGTCAATATTAGTTTTTTAATTATAAAACAATCTTTTTATTTTTAAGATTTAGAGCTTAGGATGCTAGGGTGATAATATCTCAAAATTTTCTTTTTAAGGTACCATATCCCTCTTTTGGTTTTTTTTATGGTGGTTTGCTACATACTTATTATATATAAAAAAACTTAACATGTATAATTTTATATTATATAGATATATAATATTCATAAATTATACATTTATCACATTTAATATTATCCAATTATCATATTCTAGCAATTTTAAGATAAAAAAAATCAGAATTTAGGAGTTTCGAATTTAAAATAAAAAAATTTAGCTATAATGTTTATGAGAAAAAAGTCAACTCCTTTGTTAAACTCAAACCAAAAAGGCAAAAAGACAAATGATAAGAATAGAAAGTTAGAAACATTCTTCTCATCATATATATAGGACTGGTCTTCACAGTATATATGCATTGACCATGCAGTATATGCTATAATAATATAAGATAAATTTATTATAAATTAAAAATTTAAATTGTTAAATTTTTATATGATTGATCATGGGTTTAAAACTATTTTATATTTATTGAAATTAAATTTTTAAGAAATATAAAATAAATGTATTAAAATTTTAAATTTTTTTGTTTCCAATAAAAAGTTTCCTAACAACTAACATTCTATTTATTTAGAGCATTTAAATCCTAAAATAGTGTAATTATTAAAGAAAGATCATACCAAGGGGTCGGAATCAAATTGAAGGAAGGTAGTGCCCCAAATGCTTGGACTATATTTCACAAAAGCTCGCTTCAAATCTTTGCCTTGCATTAAAGAAGCTGGAGAAGAAGCTGTTATTAGTGACATTATATTGTTAATGCAAATGGGTGTTTATTATCGTTGTGCTATATATGAATTCTTTGTTAGAATGTCACTGGATATATATAGAGAGAGAGATCCGCAAAGACCTTGCTACCGAAATAATAATGTCTAACTAGAGATAGAGAACAGGGAAAATTCGTTAAGAATATAATATTAAAATCTATTTATTAAAAATAGTTTTTTTTTTTAAAGTCATAGCACTAAAATGTTTGATAAAATCAAATTAATTTTTTTAATATGCGCAAAAAACAACAATTTTATTTGATAAAATAATTTTTAAAATTTTAAAAAATCATAACACATATAAATATAATAATAAATAAAATTATATTAAATTTTTTAATTTTGATAAGTACAAATTATATTTTAAAAAAATTGTCCATTTCTGGAATGATCCATAAGAAGGAACACTAAAAATTGTGTAAAACATTTAAGCACAAACAACTGATTTTTTTCGTTACCAATGCAAATACAAAATGAGATGTTTGTATTTTTAAAAAATTTAAACACTGAAAGAAAGCTTTATTACCAACTAGTCTAAGAATTTTAAAAGAGTTTTATACTTTTATTACTAATTAAAATAAAAGTAGTTACAAATTATTCTCCAATATTCTGATATCATCAACCAGCTGACTTTCTATGCATTATCTTTATTATTCAATATATCGAGGATGATATTTGAATTCAAATATAAAAACGAGTGTTTCAGGTAACACCAACAATGCATGTGTTGAAAATTATTTGGCAATGACGAGATAGACAGTGCCATAGTCCACATATACGGCCATTTTCAATACTTGTTTTTCGTAATCTTTTCTCTTAATTTATTTTGCATGATAACAGAGACTAATTACTTGGCTTAGTTTGAAATTTTTTTTCTGGAAGGTTGCTATAAAAGTTATTTTTAAAAAAAATGGTATTTTAAAAATGTTTAATTATTAACAGTGTCTATAATTTTATCAAATTTTCAATTAAGTCCTTATATTTTTTAATTAATTTTTTAATTTGACAAAAGATAAATTTAACGAAATATATTTTACTATACACTAAGAATATTTTGTTATACAAACTCTTAACATGTGAAAAATATTCTTTTTGTGTAGTAGAATATTCCATTAAATTTAATCTTTTTGTCACAATAATATAAGGATCTAATTAAAATTTTGATAAAACTATATAGATCAAAGGAGTAATTTAGCTTTTCGAAAATCATAACATATATGTTTGGTAAAATAAATAAAAAAATATCTTAATAAGTATAAGTAAGAATAATTATGTTTAGTAAAGTGCCTTTTAAAATAAAAAAATTAAAATAATAAATGTGGATATTTATTATAATAAATGTGGATATTTATTAATAAATAAGGTTATGTTAGAGATTTAATTTTGATTAAAACAAACTATGTTTTAATTTTAGCCTCTTAAGTGTTTTTAAAAACATGTTTTTCTTTTCTAATAAGCTATAAGTACCTAATTTTTTTGTTATCAAAACAAAACAAAATTATTGGGACGAAATTTAGACGAATTTAAAATAGAATATATTATTTTATAACTATTAGTAAAAGTTATCTAAAATCTATCTCAAAATTCATCAAAATTAAAAACCCATTCAGAGGTGATTAATTATTTCGTTTGAAAAGTTTGTCTGAAAAAGACTGATAAAAGTTCATTGAGAAATATTCGAACCTGGGACAAATGGATAGTCCAAGCTTCTTTAGGATCCTTTCACTCTACCAAATCAACCCAACATTCAATACATAAAGTAATACTAATTATATAAATAGAAATTTGTATAATATGCAAGTTGTACATTATTTTGAGTGATTTAAATTAAATTACTGATATTTTTATTAAGAACACTTATTAAACTATGTTTTACATTTTATTTATTGTTAAAAAAATATTTTATTAATTGTAAAAATTGAAATTATCACTTTTTAATTAATCAGATTTGATTGACGTGACATATTATTTTTATCATTTAAATTTTCTTTTATTATAATTTTTAACTAAATCGGAATCAAAGTTAACAATGTTAAATAAACAAAAAATGTATTTTGCGGCGGTTCCAACCTCAACTGCTGCTAAACTCATTTAGTTCGCAATGACTTTTTTTAAAACCGCCTCTAAATACAATAAACCGCCTACATTGTCCATTTAGTGGCAATTTATTCAATCGTTGTTATTAGGCGAATTTGTTGTATATATATAGGTGATGCTATTTCTACAAGTGATTTTAACAACCAAGTACAACCTAGCATTTTTAATCTATTCTCACAAAAAAGAACGTGCACACACATGTTCTCCCTTCTTCATTGTTGCGGTCTGCGTTGTCTGTTTTTTTTTTAGATAGTTCAGTACGGCTCGACCAAAAACGGGGAGAAAGAAGGGTAGTGAGAATACCCCTGCGTTGTCTGTGTCTTCGTCTTCTTCTTTGTCCTTCCTCTGCTGCATCAGTTTCATCGTCGTTGTTGTCTACATCTTAGTCGTCCTCATCGTCATCATCATCATCATCATATTCTTCTTCTTCTTCTCCTTCTCCTTTATCATTATCGTCGTCTTCTTCTTCTCCTTGAATAAAAATTGTTTCTAAACTGCAAACTGGACTGAAATATATTAGTAATCTGGACCTAAATATAATAATAAAACTAACATAAATATGGTTCTTCAATTTGATTCATTTTTTTTTTATTATTTGAGCTATAAATATGTTTTTGTATATTTCGGTTCAATTTAGCTTAGGTTTTGGGTTAGTTTTAGTCTTCCATTGTTGCTTTTAACTTTCATACAGTTTTGATTTGATTAATTGAACTAGAAATAACATTTTGTTTATTTTGAGTTCAGTTTAAGTTATAGTTTAATTTGTGTTAGTTTTGTTCTTCCATTGTTGCTTTTCATTCTGATGTTCTTTTGCTTTGGTTAATTGAAATAGAAATCACATTTTGTTTGTTTTGCTTTAGTTTATGTTGGAGTTTGTGTTAGTTTCGTTCTTCCATTGTTGTTTTTCACTTTAATTTGATGCGGTTTTGATTTGGTTAATTGAATTAGAAATGACATTTTATTTATTTCAGTTTAGTTTAAGTTAGAATTTGTATTAGTTTTATTTTTCCATAGTTGATTTTCACTCTGATGTAGTAATAAACTAATAACAAAAGGAAAAAGAAATGAACCAAAATATACAACAACAACGATGTATCAAAGAAGAAGGGAGAGGAAGATGTTGACGACGACGACATAGAAGAAGACACAAATATGGAAGAAGAAGAAGAAGAAAAAGCATAAAAAGAATTTGGTGAGTGAAATCATTTATTCACTTAGAATTATTATTATTATTATTATTATTATTATTATTATTATTATTATTATTATTATTTTATGTTTTAATAGGAGGATAAACACTTAAGCAATCCAAGTCACTTACCACTTGTGCTTGTAAATGTGGTTTTATTATTATTATTATTATTATTATTATTATTATTATTATTATTTTGGTAACCAAAAGGGGCCTAAGCCCAAAAAGCAAGGAAGAGAGCTAAAAATCAGGGAGGATTGAAGACAATATTCATCCCTGCACTATCAACAAGAAGAGCATGAGTAATTCAGAAGAAAGAAAGGAGTCTGTGTACGGAGAGAAAGTGTATGGAAGAAGTGAGCAAGAAGGAGAGTGGGTGTGAATGAGAAGCGGTTTTGCCAGGGGAGGGGCCTCCCGGCCTCATAGCCCGAGGAGAATGGTAAGAGAAGCTGAAGAGGAGAACACGATAAGAGGAAGGAAGATCAGGAGAACCACAGAGGGGAAGCCTTTACGGGGAGTGTAGGGTTAGTACCCAGAGTAGAAGAATGGATGGTGGAGGATAGCCCGCAAGGAAACGGAGAAGCTGCAGACGCCAGAGTTGAGGCAAGTGGGACGCAAACGAGAAACAAATCGTTTGCGGATACTGTCAGAACAGGGAAGAGCAATGATCGCCCAGGTGTGCAGGGGAGCGATTCTGGAAACAATGGAGAGAAAGAGTCAGTGGAGAAAGAAGAAGGGAAGAAAGTGAACTTTGATGACATTGTTGTTACCAGAAAGCCCAATGGAGTTTACAACATAACCATCGGAGAGGAGGTCAAGAAAGAACTACGAAAAGAATGGTGGGATACCTTCATTGTCAAACTTCTTGGGAGGAGAATCTCCCTACAAGTTATCAAAAGACGTCTTGAAGCTATGTGGGGAAGGGTCGAAACAATTGAAGTTATTGATTTAGGTCACGAATTCTTCTTGTTCAAGTTTTATTGCTCTGAAGGCTTGGACTTTGCGCTGAGAGAAGGCCCATGGAAGATTTTTTATCACTATCTCTCTGTTCGGCCGTGGGAGCCAAACTTCAACCCAGCCATAGCTACGATATCTACCATTGCTGCATGGGTGAGACTCCTAGAGTTAGCAATTGAGTACTATCATGAGGCTATGCTGAAGAAGATAGGTAATATTATTGCGAGAACTTTGAAGGTTGATACTAACACGGCAGACATATCTCGGGGAAAGTTTGCCGGAATCTATGTTGCTGTGAATCTTGATAAGCCTTTGGAATCACAGTAGCAGATATGAAGGAATCCACCAAGGTTGCTTCAAATGTGGATGATTTGGCCATGAGAAGAGTCAATGCCCAGAAAACAAAAAGAAACTAGCCCAAGAGAGTCAGGGAGAAAACCAAACGGCGGTTCTGGAGGTTGAAGACAGGAGTAATATGGGAAAAACAAAGAAGATAAGGGCAAAGCTGTCTCAACTGAGGGCTATGCAGCATATGGTTCGGGGATGTTGGTCCAAAATCGTCCACATGGAAGAAAGAATGAAAGAGCAGGGGAAGATACAAGTCCTGGTGGAGGTAATGGGGGGAATGAAAAGGGAAAGGACACTGCTGCAGGTGCCGTTGGAAACAATTCTCGTTTTGCAGTCCTGTGATTCTAAGTCAGGAGAGGATTCTGTCCCACACCTCACAGAGCCTAGCCAGAACCAACCCAATATCGAAGAAGGACAAACCCAAAAAGAATACAACCCAAGCCCACAAATTGAGCTCTCTTCATGCCCACAAAACGAGCCCACAAAATGAGCCCACAACCAGACCCCAAAACAAGCCCACAACCAACCACTTTTGACCAAAATAAGAAAACCAGCGTCAGAGCCCTGTCCCAACCCAATCCCTCCATACCAAGATTAGATAGCCAGCCCATGCACATTTCCTACCAACCAACCCATCCTTTGCCCACCTTAGCTGCTAACCCATCCACGGCACATCCAGAACACTTCACAGAGAACTAGGTGAGCCAACCTGACCCTTGTTCCACCTCTCCTTGAAAGTTGATAAGCACAACACTCAAGAGGGGGGGTGAATTGAGTGTTTAAACAACAATGATAAATTTTTGCGGAAGTGTAAATAACTTTAAATTTAAACAACTCAAGAGTTTTGCTTAGTATGTTTCCAAAGGCGTAAGGTGAAACTTACGTTCTTACAATAATCTTTTACTTTGCAAATACACTTGTAAAATATAAATGACTTGAATATAAAAGATGAAGGATAGAAATACTATACACAATTTATAGTGGTTCGGCGAAACTCGTGCCTACGTCCACTTCTTTCTCAATTCACAATTGAGAAGTTCCACTATCACCAAGCTTGAAGGTGCTTGACAAACCACTTACAACCTTGAGTATTAGATCCTAACACCTCACAATCTTATGATAAACCACTCCACTCGAAGTAATCACAACTTCAAGAATTTACCTTGAGTGTTTATCTAATTGACTATAGTGTTTAATCTCTCAACTCAGACAATAAGAGAACAAATATCTTATCTTACAATTGAAACAAAGAAGTATTGATAGCTCACAAGAAGAGTAGATGAATACAAATAAGCTCTATGAACCAACTGATAAATATCTCTCAAATTTGTGTATAAAACACTTTGAAAATAGCTAGTAATTGATGTATATGAATAAGATTGATTGGAATTGATGTTGTGTATGAAACTATGCTTCAAACCATCTATTTATAGCATTCTAAAGTGATTAGAACGTTATATGGTAGGTGGAGTGGAGCCATTTTGTCAAAACTAGCCGTTTGGAGCCTTTTCAGAACTTCTACATCGATGCAGATATAGCCATTGAGCCAAATTTTTTAATTTTAAGCTCCTTGCATCGATGCAGTCCTCTTTGCATCGATGCAATTTTTGCAAAACAGCTTACGTTGTGACGTTAAGCTGTCTGCATCGATGCAGATGGTCCAAAAACACACAAAAAATGTGTCTAAACCATCTTGCAAGGGTTTCTAACATATAAAAATTGTTTTGTATAATCATATAACTTTAAAACATATTTTAGAAACCCCTTTGGCTATATATCTTTATAAAACTACTTTGTAATATTAAAAACACATTTTAAAGAAGATTTAAAAACATGTTAATGTGTGTGTGAGAGAGATATAAAGCATTGGTTCTTAACAAGATTATTTAACTAAGATTTTAACCTTCTTTATTTGTTGGTCTTCGTTTATCTTGTTGTTGTCATTTTGCTTTCGAAATAATCCTTTGAATCCTTTGATTGCTTGTCCAAAGCCATAATGGTTGTCATTCATCAAAACCTAAACATATAAACTTTGCATGCATATTGAAACATGGTTTACACTCCTGAGCCAACTTCACACTCTGAACAACATGACATGGAGTTGGAGAGACCCCCTGACCCAGAGCTTCCGGATTTTGGTTCTCTCGAGTCTGATGCCTTGGTGGAAGCCATGGAGAAGGTGGAGGCAGATAATATGGCTTTGGGAGGTGACGACGAGGGAGATGAAGATATGGAATCTGAGGAGGAGGATGATGAAGATGATGAGATGGAGTCTGAGGCAGAGGATGACCAAAGTGAAGAAATAGAGGATTGAGACATCCAGATTGTTAATGAGACAGCAACCCCTCAGGGGGACAAGATGCAGGTGGCTTAATTGGCCTCTTACCTTAGGATCAGTACCTTGGCTCTTCTCAGGTACCGTTCTCTCTGTGTCTAATACTTTTATAATGATAGTTCTAGCTTGGAATGTTAGAAGATTTGCGAATCGTGCTATAATTCGCACTCTTAAAGAAATGAAGAGGCAAAGAAGGCCTAGAATTACTCTCTTTTTTGAAACTAAGTGTAGTGGTAGCAGAGCTAGGGATTCAATTCTAGCCATGGGATTTAAATACTTTATAGTGGAGGAAGTTGTGGGTTTTGTAGGTTGAATTTGGGTGCTGTGGGATGATGATAACATTGTAATAGATGTTCTGGAGAACATCCTCAATTCATCCATATGGAGGTTAGAGATAGAATGCTTCCTCCTTGGAAGCTCATTGCTGTCTATGCGAGTCCTCAAGAAGGATTGAGAAGAGAGCTCTGGAACAAACTGAAATTTATTGCAGATAACTATCCGGGTGCTTGGATGCTGGTGGGGGACTTTAATGATATTGCTCATGAAGACAAAAAAAAGGAGGGGCTAGAGTGGATCTGGGAGCTTGTAGAAGGTTTCGTAATTGTATGAGCAATTGTAACCTGCTAGACTTGGGATTTTCTGGTTCAAGGTTCACGTGGAAGGGTGGGGTAAGAGATGGTAATGATAGATTGTTTAAGAGATTGGATAGAGCAATGGCCAATGATCTTTAGAGGCGGGATTACATGAATGCCAGAGTTGACGTTCTCCCTATGGTGAATTCTGACCACCACCCTTTATTAGTTAACTTGAATCCTATCCAGCAAATGAAAGGAGATAGGCCCTTTAGATATGAAGCAATGTGGAAGACTCATCCCAACTTTCAACAGTTTGTTTCCCAGAATTGGTTGAGATCAATACATCTCCCAACAGCCCTCAACAATCTCACCCAGTGTCTCAGAAAGTGGAATGTTGATGTTTTTGGGAATGTTTTCCGAAGGAAGAGACGTATTCTTAACAGATTAGAAGGAATCCAAAAAGCCCCATCTTATGGGAAGAATCATTTCTTAGATAGTCTTGAACAAGAACTCATAAATGAACTGGAGCAAATTCTAGAACAGGAGGAGATCTTTTGGTTACAGAAATCCAGACAGCAGTGGATTACAGATGGCGACCGTAATACCAAGTATTACCACACAAAGACTGCGATTAGAAGGAGAAAGAATAAGATCTTCAAGCTTAGAGACATGAACGGGATTTGGTGTGAGGAAGAGGAAGAGCTCCAGTCTATGGCAGTCTCGTTCTTCAAAAACCTTTACCTGGATCAAGGAGATGATGCTCAGTTCCTCCAGAACCGGTTCACATACCCCGAGTTGGAGGGGAGCTTGAAGATGAATCTAGACGAAGATCCTATTAACAGAGAAATTAAAGAAGCAATGTTTAATATTGGGTCTCCTAAAGCGCTTGGGGAGGATGGCTATCCAGCTCTGTTCTTCAAGGATAATTGGGAGTTGTTGGACGAATCTGTTTGTAGCTTTGTCATGAATATATGAATAAATTCTAATGAAATCCAAACTATTAATAGAACCCTCATAGCCCTCATTCCTAAAACTCAGCACCCAGAATTTATTACTCAGTTTCGGTCGATTTCGTTATGTAATGTGGCGTATAAATGCATGTCCAAGATTATAGTTTCCATAATTAAACTCTTACTGCAGGGCAGAATTTCCCCCAACCAATCCAGCTTTGTGTCGGGCCGAATCATCCATGACAATATTATAATAGCCAAAGAGATGGTTCATGACATGAAACAGATGAAAGGGAGAAAACAATTCATGGCAATCAATATAGATTTTGAGAAAGCATATGATAGATTGAGATGGGGCTTCATAGAAAATTGTTTGACTGAATTTGAAGTCTCTACAAAGCTTACCAACATTGTTATGAGCTGTGTTAGTTCGGTGTCTTATCAATTGTTGTGGAATGGCAACAAGACAGAGGAGTTCTCTCCTTCCAGAGGATTGAGACAAGGGGATCCCATATCCCCCTATCTGTTTGTGATTGCTGTAGAAAAACTCTCTCAACTCATTGAGGAGAGAGTAGAGGAAGGGAAGTGGAATCCGATGAGAGCTGGCAGGAATGGTCCTCTTAAATCTCATCTTCTTTTCGCGGATGATCTGCTCATATTTGCTGAAGCAAATGTTGAACAAATTGAGGTAGTGCTTGATACACTTAGACTCTTCTGTCAAGCTTCAGGCCTGAAAGTGAGCATTGAAAAGACATCGGTTTCACTCTCAAAGAACGTTAAGCAAGACATGAGAAGATCAATTCTGGAGAAGGGTGGATACAAGGAGGAGAACTGCCTGGGAAGATACTTAGGAGCTATGATTACCAATGGCAATAAGAAGAAAGCGAATTTCAAAAACAGCCTTGATCGAGTCAGAAATAAGATGCAGGGATGGAAAGCTAACTGCCTGTCTATGGCTGGCAGAGTCACAATGGCACTTTCAGTGGTTAGCCCTATTTTAAATCATGATATGATGCATTGCAGAGTTCCTAAAGGAATATGTCAGGAAGTGGAGAAGATCCAAAGGAAATTTATTTGGGGGAACAAGAAAACAACAGAAAATTTCACTCTATTAGTTGGGAAACTATTTGTAAACCAAAGAGAAATGGAGATCTAGGGTTTCGAAACCTTAATTTGATGAATGAAGCTTTTATGCAGAAAATTCTTTGGAGGATAATTCAGGAACCGGAGGCTCTGTGGTGCAAAGTTTTGTATAGCAAATATGGTAGGCAGCAAGACTTGAAGCATAATCTGATCAGTTGCTCTTCAGATTCTGAACTCTGGAAGAATCTAGCAAAGGCCTGGCCTAAGTTCTGCAGCAATATCAGATATTCAATTTGTGATGGGAAAAGTACTCAACTCTAGAACCGCCATTGGGTTGGTAATACTAAGCTCATAAATGTGGTGACTAGTCCCATTCCGGCACATCTACAGGATGCTTGTGTTGCTGACATTGTAAATAGCTCGGGTATGTGGGAGATTCAATTCCTCAGGTGTTTCTTGCCCAGTAATGTGGTTGAAATGATCACAGCTATTAGTCCCCCGGAAGAAGCTTTGGGTAATGATACCATAGCTTGGATTCCCAACAAATTTTGTCACTTCTCTATAGCTAGTGCTTATAATTCTCTAGCGAATCATAGAGAAAATACAAGTCAGATTTGGAAGCTTATTTGGATTTGGAAGGGTCCGCAGAGGATGAAGATCTTCATGTGGATTATGGCACACCAAAGATTAATGACATCCGAAACAAGGGCCAAGGTGTGGGGCGTTAGCTCCTGTTGTCAAAAGTGCAGAGGCATTGCAGAGAACCAAATTCATGTTCTTAGGGACTGCCCCATGACTTCGACCTGGCTCTGCTGGAACGTAACCTCAGCCCTAGGTAATAATTGCCAAATTCCTTGGATATCCCAATTTATTGTGGGATGTTGGTGGTTGTGAAAATGGAGAAATAAGGAGATCTTTGAGCCCAACTATAGAAGACATCTAATGCCTAAGGTGGTAGTCATTGACTGGGCAACCAACATTCATCAAGCATTTCAGAAACAAGACCAGCTCAATCCCCCAGAAGAAAGCATGTAGCTCACATTGCGTGGAAACCCCCCAGCTAATTGGACTAAACTCAATGTGGATGGCTCTGCTGTAGGTAATCCAAGAAAAGTAAGGTATGGAGGAATATATAGAACAGATCTAGGAAGATGGATTGCAGGATTTGAAGTCCGAATTGGCCAATGCTCAACATTTCAGGCGGAACTTTGGGGGAAATGCTTGGGAGTTAGGATTTAAGAACATGATAGTAGAAATTGATTCACACTCGGTGTACCAGACTATCAAAGAGACATCCAAGGGCAAATCTTATTCCAACACAACTATTAGAGCTACTGGCTCCCTCATTGCTATAAATTGGCAGGTAAATATAAAGCACTTCTATAGAGAAGCAAACAGAAGCGCAGATTGACTGGCAAGAGATAGTCTTCAGAAGGATCTAGAATTGTTTTTCATAGATTCTCCTCCTAGTGATCGCAGGCTCATAATTGATGATGATGTTTAGAGGGGCCTCCTTACCCCGTGTAATTTCCGTTTTGTAACTTGTTCTGTTGTTCTTCTGGGCTTTATAGCCCTGTTTCAATACCAAAAAAAAAAAAAACAAGAAGAGCATGAGTCAACTCAGTTGGAAGTTTGTCCAAAAATGAGAACTCTTCCTGATGTCTTATACTTTGCCTCGCCAACCAATTTGCACATGTGTTTGCCTCACGGTTGATGTGCTTGAAGAGAAGTTCCCACGGTCTTCTTTTGAGATTTATGATTTCTTTTATCTCTGGGCTATGACAATTATTATGGCTCCATTCAGCATTGATAAGGTTCACCACTTCCAGAGAATCAATTTCAACCTCAATCCTTCTCATTCCAAGATCAGCAGCCATCCTCAACCCATGAATCACGCCCCATTATTATTATTATTATTATTATTTTGACAGGAAGAGCACTATTTTTTTTTTTGGACAGAGTAGAACACTCCTTTTTTATTTTGGAAGCGAACACTGCTTTTGAAGATGGGTGAAGATATGTTTCATTTTCCGAAGCCACTTCATGCTGGGCCTTCTTGTTTATTTTCATGTGGAAAATTCCGTACACAAATTAAGCCTATTAAAAAGGCCCAATTCCTTAGCAACAACACCTAAAAAACAATCAAAAGTTAAATAATTTATATATCTTTTGATAAAAAAAATTATATATCTATGAATAAAATATGGAATTTACTCACATAATAACAAAATAAATAGAGCGCAATGATAAATGATTACTATTTATTTTACTCAATTAACAAGTTATATCTGAATAATCTATGTAGTATACGCGAAAATCACCATCACCAATAAACAATAATAGTCAATTATGTCAAAAGGAGTAAAGGACTTAGTATCGTTCTTGCTTAGGAGTGTCTTTTTTATATCAACAAAAATAATAATAGTTAATTATCCATATAAAATATTTTCTGTCCAACTCCAAATTGGAAAACACCCACAAAATTGTTCAAATAGTCAAATACTTACCACTATACGCCTCATGCGTGAGGAAGAAGAGACATTATCCTTACCATCTTTAGCAGTCTTCAATTTTTGTGTTTTCTTTATCCAAAATAGATCGGTCATATTCACGATTATAATAATAATAACGTTACGTAGATTATATATAAAAAAAAGTCATCATCACTCACCTACATATTGTATTTATAATTTTGTATATAGAATACAAAGTTATATATTTTAATAAAAAAATAATAATGAAAATGTGATAAGATTCATATAAATAATATTACTCTGTATTTTATGTGTATTTTTATTGAATTTAATTTTCATGCACCGTCAGTATAAAAGAGTTTTACACATACATCCAATCAGATGTTACCAGATCATCAAGAGCAATTAATTTTCAAATCCACTATTTCAAAAGTCAAATAAATGCATGAATCTGATTGGATGATTGTGTAAAACTCTTTACACCGTCAGTGCATCAAAATTAAATTCATTTTTATTTTGTATAAGTAAAAATACCTGAAAAAATAACTACTAAATTAATCATCATATTCATATATTTTTTTTGTATATATATAGGTTGGAACCTTGATCATATTAATAATATATACACAAATGTATTAAAAAATTTTGTTTATTAAAATAAAATAGATTTAAAATTAAAAATATGTTTAAGATATTAATTTTAATATGGGAAAAATGTTGGTGTAATGCTTGTATATGGTGTGTTTTTACATGGTTATGGAATTCCTAAAATGTTCGTTTACAAACGCTCCGTGCATTTTTCAAAATGTTTCCTGTGTTTTTGTGCGTTTTTCTAAACCCATAGCAATGTAGAACACTTAAATGTCCATATTAAGGTAATCACACCCCTTAATCTCATATTAAGAAAATCAAGCCAATATCTTTAGAATTACTTTCTCTTTAATATAATACATTAGCGAAAAAACTTGGTGGCCAGCCATTTATTTTATACTAACCAGCAGAAATAACCAACACTTGAGTTCTCAATAATATATTAAGTGCATTTTTTGGTGTGTTTGAAATTCTTTTAGTCATCAGCAAATGTACTTGCTGGCCATTTTATGGCTATAACTAATATATGATGTTGTTCATGTAGCACCACTCATATATTAATTATTCTTTTTCACATTTTAAGTAGATTAAGTATACATATTTTCTTTTCAATTCTTGTAATTTAATTCTAACCACGCATGTAGTGATGTAAGTCTATTTGTTATAATTAAACCCTCTCATTTTTCACATAAAAAAGATTTTTTTATTAGATATCTTTTTTGAGTGTAAGTAAAAAAATACTTACACTGGTATAATATAACTATAATGTTACATGTACCTTGTACATTTTTATACATCTCATTCACAATACGGAAAATATAAATATCAGCATAGAAAAATTTATAGAACATTTGAATATAACATATGATATCACAAAAAAGTTATGTATAACATAAAAATAATATACATCAACATAAAAATCATTATATGAAGATATATAGTGGTACACATAAATTAATTCATATATATTTAGGGTGAAATTATAAAAAATATAAAAGTTGGGTTTAAAAAATATTTTAGTTATTTGATGATGATATCACGTAATAAACACATGTTAGCATTAAATAATATTATCTAAGAGGAGATATCTTTTATAATTACAGCAATAAAAGAAGTATAGGGAACCTTCATTTGAGAATTAATGGAATCAATAAAAAAATTATGGATGATAACTTTTATATTATGTGGATAATAATTTTTTTTATTTTAGATGATCACTTATTCATTAGTTCCTTAATTGATTTCATAATATTAGTTCCGCAGCATCTTTTTTTTTCTTTTCTTACCTCATGATTTTATTTTATTTTATTTTTGTCTATTTCATGATTTCATTTTGAACATTAAACTTGGGATGTAGTAACAACATTTTATCTATTTTTGCATATACAATTAATAGAAAACATATACATACCCATACACATGAATTTTAATATTGCACACGCCTTATTACCACTTTATATCCAAATAAACAACTTACTGCTAGTCTGCTACGCACTCAAGATTTCTTCTATATTTTCTTTTTTATTTTTATTTATTTATTGCTAATTTCTCTATTTGAGAATTTCTTTTTTAAAAAAAGAAAAATCCCTATGGGTAATTCTATATTCCTAGTCTAAGATATTTAAGAAACGAGCGAGATTCACGAAACTGAAAGAAAATCACAATCTCTTCTTCCAATAGTGCTGCAGACTTTTTGAGCCACAGAATCTAATGAACCCCTTCTTGGTTCTTCTTCTACACACAACTTTTGCTGTGACTCCATTGTTACCACAAAATCTTAAGGTGGTGTGTTGATACAGACATATATATGAATACAGAAAAGGGGAGGGACATATGAATTAAATTGCGAGGGACAAAAATAGGATTTTGGACTTTATATTCACAAGTGGGGAGGCAAATTTTTGTTTGCACTTCATTCATCACCAAACATGTCTTTCGTTCTATACGCGTGAATGGTGGTGGATCCCCCCTTCTCTTCACAATAATTCATGAACGCAGCTCTTTTGGAGTTTCAATACAGTTGACAAATGTATTTATTCAGTGACGGTTGAACACAAACTACCGCAAAATCTAAAAATTTAACAGTACTTTGTATAAATGGTCGCAAGAACCATATATGCCAGAATTGTTATAGTGTATTTAGATCCTCTCAAATATAAATAATATTTGTTAGACTTAGCAATTGATCGATGAAACAATAATTCAGAATTGGCAATCATATGAAGAAGAAGATGAAGTATGGAATTAATATGATGAAAGCAGAAATGACAACAGAAAAGGAAAATTCCCAATTCGAGTCTGGGAGAAACTCCACAATATTCTACCAAATTCTTCTCTACATTCTCTCACACATTCTCATGCTTTTATTCATTCCTAAGGATTCTAATCTAACAAACTTTGACAGCTCAGCAGGATTTTATTATGGTGTGTCTAGATCATTTCCCCATATTGTAGTCCTTCGTCCAAATTGGGGCTCTCCTTGTCCTCTTAGTGATTGGGCTTTTATCCAACACTGGCCCAATGGATTGGTTCTGCTTGTTCGGGTCTGGTTCTGCAATTGGATCACCCAATTCAACCGTATCAACCATCCCTCCCTCGAAGAGAACCTTGTTCTCAAGGTTAATCTCAGGAAATCGACTTCTCAGCTCCTCCCAATCAATCCAGATAGTCTCCTCTCGAGGCAATCCGTCCCAATCTACAAGCACTTGGAGAATTGGAGTACCATCACGCATCACTGTCTGTTTGTCAATGATTGCCAGTGGCAGAGGTTGGAACGCCGATGGGGCAGCAGTCAGAATTGGGACATTAGGGTTTCTTGTCCATGGAACTCCTTCAACATGGAAACATGAAAGACTGGGTGGATAGAACTCCCCTCCGGCAATTCCAGGTGATATGCAGTGGTACCCACGCGATGGAGAACTTTGTATGGTCCGAAATAGTGCCACCCTAATTTCTGATGCTCTCTGAGAAAGAGGGAAACTTGGCGGTATGGCTTCAGTTTGAGGAGCACCAAGTCACCAACTTTGAACTCCTTATCCCTCCGATGTTTATCCGCTTGCTTCTCCATGCGAATCCGTGCTTGGTGGAGATAAAAACCCAACTCATCATTCAGGATCTCACGAATGCGCAGAAAAGAGTCCACTTCCAAAACAGGTGAGGCACCTGGAGTATATCTCGACGGTAGATTCATAGGGAAGCCGTGAAGTGCTTCATGAGGAGTCATCTGAATTGCAGAGTGGAATGAACTGTTGTAACAGAATTCCACCCAAGGCAGAAAAGTCGCCCATTGTTGTGGCTGGGAGTGGGAGAAAGCTCGAAGGTACTGCTCGAGGGATCTGTTAGTTACCTCAGTATGGCCATCGCTCTGCGGATGGTAAGCGGAGCTGTAATGGAGCCGAGTGCCACTGAACTCAAACAGGCTGCGCCAAAAACGGCTGAGGAATAAAGGGTCTCTGTCGGAGACGATTACCGAAGGAAAGCCGTGGAGTTTGACAATGGACACAATGAATTGTTTTGCAACAAAGCTAGCTGTAAACCCGGACCGAAGAGGCTCAAAGTGAGCTGTCTTGCTAAAACGATCCACAACCACCAGAATAGCCGAAAACCCTGCCGATTTCGGAAGCTGAATAATGAAATCCATGGAAATCTCCGTCCAAGGACTCTTAGGAACAGGTAACGGTTGTAAAAGCCCTTGTGGTTTAGAAGTCATATATTTGGTAGATTGACAAATGGTGCATTCTTGAACAAACTTCTGTACATTTCCTCGTAGGCCCGGCCAAAAGAACAGATCACCAATGGCCTTATATGTCTTTAATTCTCCGTGATGGCCAGCCATGGGTGTAGCATGAAATTCTTGCAACAGTTGGTTTCGAAGACCCTCAAAGTCAGGAACCCAGATCTTTCCCCGAAAGACAAGTAAGCCATCCTTGTACAAGTAGTTAGGGCCCAATTCATCGTTGTTGTACTGAACAATCAACAGTTGTGTGTCAGCATCTTCGCGAGTGGCATGAAGCAATGTTGGGATCAAGGCTGACTGGACAGTGGAAAATGCTTGGAAGCAAACTGGAATGTTGTCCTCTCCTTGTCTGGATAGTGCATCTGCGGCCTTATTTGAAGTTCCAGTTCTGTAAATTACCTCAAAATCATAGCCTAGAAGCTTGGTGAGGTAGTGCTATTGATCAGGGGTTAACACCACTTGATTCATGAGCTCACGGAGTCCTTGGTGATCCGTTTTGATGCAGAAACGACGTCCTAATAGGTAATGACGCCATTTAGCCACTGCTTGTGTTATTGCATAGAGCTCCCTGATGTATGTTGATGCCACTGATAGCCTGTTGCATAATTTCTTACTAAAATAAGCAATTGGGGTGTCCTTTCTGTGACAGGACTGCGCCAATGCCTTGACCCGAAGCGTCTGTCTCCACAACAAAAGGAACTGAGAAATCTAGTAAAGCAAGGACTGGAGTTTGAGTCAGTGCTGATTTGAGTCTCTCAAAAGCTAAATCAGCTGCATTATCCCAATGGAAATTGTTTTGCTTGAGCAAATCCGTCAATGGTGCTGCCAAATGAGCATATTTTGCCACAAAACGACGATAGTACCCCGTCAATCCCAAGAACCCACGTAATTGTTTCACTGTGGCAGGTTTGGGCCATTCAACGATGGCGGCAATCTTGGAGTTATCTACCTGTACTCCTTGCTTAGTGACAACATGCCCCAGGTACTCAACCTTAGTTTGACAAAATGTGCATTTTGATAGCTTAGCAGCAAATGCATGCTACTGCAGTACTGACAAAGCTGTTCTTAAATGCAGAAGGTGATCCTCACGAGACCTGCTGTAAATAAGAATATCATCAAAAAACACAGTGATGAATTTACGCAAGTAAGGTTTAAAGAGTTTGTTCATCTGGGCCTGGAAAGTAGAGGGAGCATTGGTGAGGCCGAAAGGCATAACCACAAACTCATAGTGTCCAAGGTGAGTACGAAATGCTGTTTTGTGTATATTTGATTCTACCACCCTTATTTGATGGTATCCTGAACGCAGATCGATTTTAGAGAAGAATTCAGCACCATGGAGCTCATCCAAAATTTCATCAATTGTTGGGATGGGGAATTTGTCCTTAATAGTGATATCATTCAAAGCCCTGTAGTCAACGTAGAATCTCCAACTACCATCCTTCTTGCGGACCAATAGAACAGGACTTGAAAAAGCATTGTGACTCTCTCTAATGACCCCTGCTTACAGCATCTCGTCCACCAACCTTTCAATCTCCTCCTTTTGAAATTGAGGGTACCTGTAGGGTCGAACATTAATAGGGGCAGCTCCCTGCTGTAAGTGAATCCGGTGCTCTATCTCTCGTGGTGGAGACAATTCCTTCGTCTCTTGAAATACTTCATCAAACTCACTCAGTAATTCCTGTATCTGCTCATTTTGTGGTTGTTGCTGCTGTTCTATTGCGGATTTGGGAGGTTCAACCACTCTTAGGTGCAGAAAGGAGGCGACAACATCCGCCGATACCATCTTATTAAGCACTCAGGTACCAATAACACCCGATTGAAAGAGCCTGTCGCCTTGCAGCTTGACTAGCACATCACCCGCTTTGAAGGTCACTGTCAAAGCTAGGTAGTTCATAGTAACATCACCAAGGCACATCAGCCACTGTGCTCCTAGGACAATGCCAGCTCCTTTGATATCCAATATGAAGGTATCAACCTTGAATGCAAATCCTTGCATGTGAAGAGGGACATCCTGACATTTGGATATACAATCAATGCACTCCCCATTTCCCACATATACATTGAGCTGAGGGACTTGAACTACGGGTAAACCAATTTGTGCTACTGCAGATGCTTTCATAAAGTTGTGAGTACTACCACCATCGACTAAAACCATAACTGGTTTCCCATTGCAGGTGCCTGGTATCCGAATGGTTTCTAGGTGATACACACCCACCATGGCATTGAAGCTAATTTCCACCACTCCAGTATCAAGTTCGGTTGCTGTAGGAGAGTGTGGTATTTCCTCATTAATCTCTGAGTGAGGTGGTCCTTGCATGAGTTCCTCCAATTCCTCTCCACCTACGAGTAACAAGTAAGTTGACTTGCACTTATGACCTAGTGAGTATTTTTCATCACAATAGTAACAGAGTCCTTTATCCCTCCTCTGTCTGATTTATGTGGCTGATAGGTGGCGATGCGTGGTATTGCTGGTTGTAGATCCTGGATATGTGACAGTTTTCTCCGATGAAGTCCCTTTCCCAGTGGAAAATGGCAAGGTCAATGTGGGTGGCTTTGAAGAAACCGAACGGTTCTGAGTGAACGGAGATGAGGATGCCTGCACATAAGATTTTCCACCATTTGGGCGTAGGTTGAGTGTTGTAACCTGATGTTTCTGTTCATGCAATTTTGCAAGCGCTACTGCATCGCCATAGGTCTTGGGCTTTACAAGTAGCAACTCACATTTCAGCCTCTCATTCAAGCCAACAACGAACAAGGCAATAATCCACTCTTCTCCTAACCCGGTAACTTGAGTAGCAAGCTCCTCAAATTGTGATTGATACTCAGACACTGATGATTGTTGCCTCAGATCCTTCAGTGCTGCCTTTGGGTTATGGAATGTGTTGTGCCCAAATCTGACGCGAAGAGCTTCCAAGAATCTCTCCCATGTGTATTCGATGGAATTGGACACACTCCATCGATACCAACTATAAGCTGGTCCAGTGAGATGAAAAGAGAGTAGGCGTACCCTCCAAGTCTCCGGAACCGCGTATAGTTCGAAGTACTCCTTCGCTCTGAATGTCCATTCCTCCACCCCTTCACCGTCAAAAAAAGGTAACTCAGCTTTAACGCCCTTAGGCATCTGACAGTGGTGATTCCCAATGAGATCGTTCACTGGAATGTCATCGTTGGGACTAGAGCTGTGTCGCTTGAGTTTCACGTTCTCAGTAAATAACTTCTCCATTCGTTTCAGAGATGTCTCCATAGAGCCAAATCGGGTCTGATTATCAAGTTGTTGCTCGCTGAGCATGGCCATGGTCTCCAATTGGCCCTTCTGTAACGCAACAATTTCGGATCTGTTCTGCTGGCAGATATCCTCCCAGCTGGGGTTGGAGTTCACCGATGATTTGCTCATCCTCTCAATGAAAGCACCAAAAATGTTAGACTTAGCAATTGATCAATGAAACAGTAATTCAGAATTGGCAATCATATGAAGAAGAAGAAGATGAAGTATGGAATTAATATGATGAAAGCAGAAATGACAACAGAAAAGGAAAATTCTCAATTCGAGTCTGGGAGAAACTCCACAATATTCTACCAAATTTTTCTCTATATTCTCTCACACATTCTCATGCTTTTATTCATTCCTTAGGATTTTGATCTAACAAACTTTGACAGCTCAGCAGGGTTTTACTATGGTGTGTCTAGATCATTTTCCCATATTATAGTCCTTCGTCCAAACTGGGACTCTCCTTGTCCTCTTAGTGATTAGGCTTTTATCCAACATTGGCCCAATGGATTGGTTCTACTTGTTCGGGTCTGGTTCTGCAATTGGATCACCCAATTCAACCGTATCAATGTTCCTTTCTTTCAAATACTTTTAGGTATTGTTTAATTTTGTTCAAATCTAATAAGTAATGGAGGGTTCAATTCAAAATCGAATAGTATATATATAAGTAAATTACTATTTTTAACCATTAAAAAAATGCAAAAATCTAACTATGAAATATGTAAAGTAACTTAGTAACTATAAAGAATTGAATTTATTTAACAAAATTACCTCAAACCAATAGTTAGTGGATAGTTTTGTCTAATATTTTTTATAACTTTATCATACTAATCTAATTTTTTATGCATGGGTATTATTAACCGTTAATTTATATCTTTTATGGTTAGAATTTTCTGTTTTAGAATTTTATTTTCATGATCGAAAAAAGTAATTTATACTAAAATTATTTAAATAAAAGGCTGCCTTTTTAGATGAATACCTCATAAATTTTAGTTGAATATTACCTTTTAGTACATATTTTTGAATAAACAAAGTTTTTTAGTCTATGACATTTATTGTTGATGACAGAAAATTATCCAACGTTTATTTTTCAATTGAGTTCTCCATAAACTACAAAATTTGGGAATAGTGGATAGAAAAAGAAGGAAGGAAAAAATAATGATTGCATGTCTTAAGAGTTGTAATGTGGAAGGGAAGCACTTGGGTAGTAGGGTGAAATTAGTGGCAAAATCTTGTCATGAAAAAAAAATGATTGTGTATATTTTAGAATTTGAGGTGAAAGGATTATTTTAAAAAAATTGAGGTAAAATCATTTGTACACCTAACACTAATAATGTATGTGTGATAAATCCAATAAAATATATGATGCATGTTATGTTTGAGAGAAAAAGAATAACGAAGAATTTTTTTTATTATGAGATTATTACATAAAATATTTTATTTTATTTTCATTAATTTTTAAAATAAAATCAATTACTACTCTTTATATACTATACACATATAAAGACATCTCTGTTATAAAATTGTCCATAAAATATTGGCTATTGATTAGACGTCAAAATAAAGGAGCAAACAGTTTGATTGAGGTTGATCTTTGTTCCAATACTCATACTATGATTTCAAATTTATTCGATTATACTTTTTTTCCATGCATCTTATTTATTTATTAATATAAAAGATAAATAAGAGATAAATAATATAAATATGAATAAATAAACAAGATAAAATGATAAATATATAATCATTCGGGTTGGTATAAGTAGTAGATAAGATTAAGTACGACTCAGATTCGGTTAAGTAGATTTTGAATTCTAAATCTAATAAGTATATGTAGACATATAGTTAATTATCCCTTTTATTTTAGAAGACTTATTTAATATAGAAAACGTTAATAATACAAATTCACACAAATATATTCAAATAAAATTAATAATTACAAATCACACTTAAAAGCCATGACTCAGACATTCTTTTTTCATTGTTGACAATTAACATGGTTTTTTCTTTGCATGTCCGTACGTAGGCATCATATATAGCTCGCCGACACTGAAATGATTAAACGCGTGTATGTGTGAATGTGATGCTAAAAAAAATGTTTTTTTAAATATTTTTATTAGATGAATGTTATATGACTAACATATTTATTTTTTTTAGTAATTAATTATTAATATTTAAAAATATTGGTTAAAAATATGATGTTTGACTATTAGACTAAAAGTATATTAGATTATTGGCCAACCGTATTGATTAACAAATGTAAATTAAAATTGTTGATCGTGTTTTGAAATTTTTTTTATACAGAAAGTCTAGCTTATTAACATTTTAATAATTAATATTAATCAATAAATTTAAAATGTTATTATTTATTTAGGCTTCAATCTTTATGGATTAAACTTTTCTTATTTTATTAACTTTTTAGCTTCTGTTAATTACTATTGAACAAAAATTTATTGGCTATCTAATATGATTATTTTAATGCCAATCAACAATCCATAGTTCGTTCTTATAGGAAATTAGCCTATAGTATTGGACATTAAACAAAACAAACCATATACCACCATTTTCTCTTGTACAATTATTTTTGAGTTAGCTATTAATTAAGAATGTCTTTTATTTTAAGAACTAAATACCAATACAAATATATTTTTAAGAGATTAAAATGATAAATATTCTCATAATATTTAAAAATACCAAAATATTATTTATTAGTTATATTTTTTACAAACGTCTTTAAAGATCAAATTTTAAATGTTATCTTTTACAAGTGTGATCAGAAAAATAAGACCTTTATATTCTTAAAATTTGGGAATTATTAATAAGTAGATTTTTTGCAATTTGTTAATATTGAAGTTGCTCAAGTTTTTTGCATGCACTATCTAAATAATTATCTAAATATTCCAGCAAAAATTTGAATTAAATATTGTTATTTGTCAAATACAACATTTATTCGTGACTTATAAAAGAAGTTTTTTTTTTGCCATGCTTTCAATTATTTTGTGAATATTTTTGTCGTGTTACTCTTTAATTTTTAAAATAATTTTGCCCCACTTAAATCTTTAAGGGAAAATATTTTTAGTTTACCCCATTATATATTTTCAATCCAAATAAGCTGGAAACCACTAATTATAAAATGTGAAAATATTCCAAATGCAAGTTGTCTTTTAACTTGTTCCTTCTTTTCTTTCTTCTTTCTTATTCTTAATGTATGTATCTTTCCACTACTTCTTTTCTTCATCTCCTTAAAAGCAATCTTATCCTCAGCCATATGTATACTACTCTTCAGTCTTCATCAAGTCATTTCAATTTTGTATCTTAGATTAAAAAGGGTGCATGTTAAGTTATATTCATCTACCATTTTAATTTAAATCAGAGAATCCATGTGTTAAAAATTTATAGATATGTTTTTATTCAGAGGAAGACATCTTCTACTATTAACTATATTATAAAGGGGTTAGGGCCTTTAAATTTGTTAGAAAAGGATAAATAATACACAATAGAGAGATTTATGTATGAGATGTGTATCACATATTACATTGCATAGTCTATTTATAGACAAAAAGAGAATCATAATAATAATAACCTAATATTCTATAATTATGAGTAGCATCATACTAATAAATATAAATATCCTAATTGATATTAATATATTTTAATATCCCCCTCAAACTCAAGTGTCAACTTGAAACTTGAGTTTGAAATTTATTGAAAAAAATGTTGACTAAAAAAGATGCAAAAAAAAAAAAAAAAAACGGTCATAGAAAAATCGGAACTGGGGTGCAGATGGAACTGCCACAACGAGTGCAGGATGGAACTGCCATAACGGGGTGCAGACGGAACTGCCACGGAGAGATGCAGATTTAACTGCCACGGAGAGATGCAGACTGAACTGCCACAGAAGAGGTGCAGACGGAACTGCCACGGAGGAGTGCAGACGGAACTGCCACAGAGGAAGTGCGGATGGAACTGCCATGGAAAGACTGGCGAAACTGCCGAGGTGGAGACGGAACTCTCACAAAGAGACTGGCGAAACTGCCGAGGTGGAGACGAAACTCTTACCAAGAGACTGGCGAAGCTGCCATAACGAGGTGGAGACGAAACTTCCATGGAGAGACCGGAGAAACTTTTTCAGAACAAGAACACAAAGGTACCACAACAAGTGAAAAACAACAAGATCGGAGCAAGAAAGAAAGACACTATATGAAAATAGTGTTTGATCATAATCTGGAAAATTTTCAAGGAGGATACCATGGATGATTCCTCATAAAAAAAACTGAAAAGAACCTAAGCTCTTGATACCATATTAGAACCAAGAGAGCAATATGAAAAAAGTGTATTATATCCTAATTGATACTAATATATTCTAACAAAATTTTTAACTTTTGTCATGTTGGCCACAGTTTTGCATTGTGATATATTTACCCCCCTAATGTTAAAAACAATTAAATTGAAAAATTAAAACCAATCTGTATTCCAGACAAAAAAAAAACCAATACGTATTTCCAGCCAGCAGTCTTTTATTATTTTGAATAGTTTTTAATAATCATTGTTTAAAAATATCTATAAATTTAATACTTGGTTAAATATTTTTTTTTTACAAAAAATGTTGTATGAATATTAGATACTAGCAACCATATCAATCACTAAATATTTGTATATATTTTTACGTGTTATTTTAAATATTTTTCAACAAAGTGGCAAAATTATCTGCCCTTCATTCAAACACATATATAAAACGTGATCTCTTATGATTGAATCTCTAAAAATGTGATCCTAACAAGAATGTGGGAAAATATATTAGATGATAACCAATATGATTGATGACCCTTGTTGAGTAAAAATCTAATTATATTGAGAGCATTTTCTCTCCTAAAAATGCCTTTATTTGTGGTTTAAATTCCAACCAAATCAAACTTTTTATTAGAATATATTTGGGCTGCATATTTTAAAAAATTGTCTAATTTATTATGGCTAGCGATAAACTCTTAAATAAAATTTTGATCCATGGCGAATTAACCATTAGTCTGCCGAACTAAGAACTAAGGAACATGGTAGGAAATAAAAAAAAAAATATAGCTTTTCTGAACCGGATTTTTTTTTCTTTATCAAAAATTAATATTGTGTGATTGGTTGAATTGAGATGAGTAAAACAAAGAGATTCAAGAATGAATGATGACATATATATATATATATATGAGCTTTCTCATTCTTTCAATTATTTTTCTCAGTCTCTGAGTCTATGATTCTCAACTCTGCTCCCACAACAATAATTGATGCACTTTCTTGTGAACTCAATATAGTACTTGAATCTCTCAACCCTATAATTACTTACCACATGCATGTATGTGACTGTGACCACACTATATATACATGGTAATTTCTACTGTATTTTCAACTTTTCAAGAATAATATTGATACTTTCATTATTATAAGAATGAATAATTTGTACTGTTGTAGTGTTGTATATATTTATTTTTCATAACAAATCACCTTCCTTTCTAAAGAATATTTTTACCTAACGTTTTATTTATTTTAAAAAAAATAGTTGTGATTTCATAGATGAGCAACAACTCAATAATAATAAAATGGGTTAATACTCTTAAATTAAAGTATTATATATATATATATATATATATATATATATATATATATATATATATTATCT
>JASCZI010120852.1:119377-130614 GCA_036250425.1 Stylosanthes scabra
ACTTTAAAAATATAAATAAATATTAATTATCAGATTAAATATCTTCAAATGATAATTGGAATTTTTTAAAATCAAATAAGCTTAATTATCTAAATATATATAGAGATTCATAGTGCACAAAACTAATATCCCCATATATAGCCATAAAGCACATATATACATGTAGAATTGTAGATAGTGCTGGAAGGTTGAGCTAATAGCATGACCACTGGTTATGGGAAAAATCTAGAAGCTTTTAATTTCATGCACATGGCATGCATTATGGCAATGGCCACCCTTTTGATTGGACGTACTCATCGCTTAGCAATACCCACTAATATGAGTCACGGGTGTCAAAGTAACATACTTGCATTGCCAGCTTGATATACAAAGATATATAGATAATATAAAATAATATACAGTAAACATTAAATTTGGTTCCTCATCCTCTTTCATTTGAACTACATTACTCTTCCTGATTTAAAATTTTCAATTGGAGTCCTAATCATTTAAAAATTTTCATATATAAGTCCCTAAAATTAATTTACAAATTTAGAGTTTATATATGATTGGCAAATCGATTTCAGAAGTTTATTCATTCAAACTTTTAAATAGTAAAGAATAGAATTAGATTTCTGAATGATTAACAGTAATGTCATTTGAATTGAAAATTGTCTAAGATCGAATACATTAACAAAGTATTATTATTAGTCTCTAATATTTTGGTAATTAAATTTTAATTTTGTTTTTCATGTTTTAAAAAGTTTTATTTATATCCTTAAATGTTTTATTTTATTCTATTTTTGTCTTTGGTAAAAATGAGAATTTTTTAAAAAATATCTTTTTTCCTCTTATATTTTCTGCTCCTTTCATTTTTAAATCACTTGAGTTACCCGTGTTAACAGCAACAATCATGATTATTGATGCTATCTAAAAGAAAACTATTATAATGAAGGAAATGATATTTTTTGAAACAAAAATTTTAATTTTGATTAGAGGACTGAAATAGAAGGAAATAAAATGTTACATTTGAAAATAGGATATTTCAAACATTAGAAATGAAATTAAAATTTAACCTAAATACTAAGAACGAACTAAAACATAGCAATATTAGAAGTATTTCAAGCTTACAACTGAATAAGCAATGTTATATATATAAAATGAATAATGCTAGGGAGCCAACATTAGGAGTATTTCAAGCTTACAACTGAATAAGCAATGTTATATATATAAAATGAATAATGCTAGGGAGCCAACATTAGGGAGCCCATAGGAAGTTCATGAGTGTAATTAGGGAAATAATGAGTGGTAAAAGAGGAAAAAAAAAAATTAATATCGACTCCCTATAGGCTCCCTAACGTTGGCTCCGAAGACTATTTCATATAAAATTTAGGTTAACCATGCATTAAAACTTGAAGTATAGTTTTGGTCATTAATTAGTATATGCCTTTATATGCTTGTGACTCGCACAACTTAGGAACACACTTATGATTGACGTGAATTCTTGTGAACACATAAATAGAAGAACTCTTTTATTTACATTCATAGTAATGTTGATGATGCCATCAAATTTTGAATACATACAATTAGTTACTTTTTTATTGTAATTGTAAAAATAATATGTAAACATTAAATGCTAGAATAATTATGTATAAAGAATAGTGTTATG
This sequence comes from Stylosanthes scabra, assembly GCA_036250425.1. Taxonomy (NCBI): domain Eukaryota; kingdom Viridiplantae; phylum Streptophyta; class Magnoliopsida; order Fabales; family Fabaceae; genus Stylosanthes; species Stylosanthes scabra. The sequence continues at coordinate 121,026 of JASCZI010120852.1, forward strand.
GAACTATAAGGATCAGATAATTCAATACCTTTTGGTCATAATAGTACTATATATATGATACTATATTATGAAATATTTTTTTAAGAGATTAAATAATTAATAAAACGAAATAGTGAATGATTATATCTTAAACTTTTTGTTGACTCACATGTTTTACTATTTTGTCTAACAATTAGATAAATTATTAGAAAAATAAAATAAAATATGGATTAGAAAAAATTGAAATCTTTCATAACATATGTCATGTTGTCACAAAACAAATCATACTAATAAAAAAAATATTATTGTGTATTATGAAAATTATAAATTAAACACTTAATAAACGAAGTGATTAGGAAATAATGACCACAAAACAAATATGAATTTCACGCATCCGTTTGGCAACGTTTGTTCTAGCCACCCCTAAACACCCGACATCCATAAAAAGCACACCCGTTTAGCGGCAATTTTGCTCTAATTGTTGATTAGCGGTGATTTCGTAAAACTGCTGTGAAAAAAATTACCGAACATCTGACAAAATTGTTGCAGTGATTCTGTAATAATAAATTAATAATTACTTTATGTTGCGAAAAATACAACAATTTAGCAACAATTTTGATGTTTGATACTTTGATGTGAAAATAAAATTTGTCACAAATATAACATTTTCTTCTAGCGTCAATGTATGTATATATTATATGAAAGTCTCTTATATAAATTACATATATATAAAGCTGCGAAAACATTTTTCCAAATCCAAATATTAGAAAAACAACGGACTAGTTTCTGGCTTCATTTTTACTACTAACTAAAATCTCACTTCTCACAACGCACAGAATTCGAAGCTGCCCTTTTCATGGCGGTAGAAAAAAACAAGCAACATTTTTGTGTTGCAAAATGGAGCTTCAACCTACTCCACAAACCTTTTTTTTTTTTTTTACTGCACGCTCAAAGTAAACGACACACCAGCCTTTTTACCATACTTAAATTCATGGGTAAATATACCTCAAAAAATAAATAATAAAAACAAGGTTAAGAGTAAAAGAAATGTCTTTGAATAATAATTTTAAAAAACATACTGGGAGATACACTAATTTAAGTTTACTATTAAATTTATTTAATATGGTATTATTTTAAGAGTTAATTTTTATTATAATTTCGACCATTAGATTGATCAGTTCCTTATCTATCTATAGCTGGCCTCTAACTTTTTTCTATTATTATTACAATTTTTCCTCTCTAAATTGGATTGAGTTTGCATTAAATTAATTATCTAAAAACTTATAAAGACTCGTTCTCTTTTTTTATTTCTTTCCCCTCTATATATTTAATTAGTACGTACTAATATATATCATAGCATGGAGTTAGATCACTATTATATGAAATGTTGTATTTTATTTTTATTAATTTTTAAAATAAACTTATTTGATGCTCTTCATTTTATATTTGTAAAAATCGTCTCTAAAATTTTTTGTATTTAAAATCGTCACTAAAGTTTAACTTTATTTTAAAATCATCCTTCCAAACCTAAATTTCTTTTTAAAAACAAAATTATTTCTTGAATTATATCAATTCTATCACCATTAATTCCTTCTACATGATAACCACCAACAATACCTTTAAGAAATTATAATTTTGAAATCTAATTTTGAAATCTAATAATATTAATTTTGTTGAATCATAATTTAAAATTTTAGTTTTTTATATTTATTCGAAAAAAATGTGATATTTTGATGGCAATTACTATCGAAAGGAAAGCAATGTGGTGAATATAATATAATTTAAATAAAAATTTTGTCAATAAAAATAATTTTAATGCGAATGGACGATTTTAAAATATAAACCTTAGGGTTGATTTTGAATAAAAAAAATCTTAAAGACAATTTAATTTTCAGTCAAAACTATGAGAACCAAAATAATAATTAACCCTTAATTATTCACTAAGTTTTATAGTAAGTAATGATTTTGAAACAACCAAACTTGAACAAGAGATCGAGTAGTGAAAATGAATCAAAGAAAAATATCTAAAGGCCACTAGTATAACCTAGTGAATTAGCATCCACAAAAGATAAAATAAAAGTTAAAATAAAATCACAGCTCTCTATCTCTCTATTGATCATCAATTCAGAAGCATACAAAAAAAATCCAACTGGAAAAACATCACCACTCACTCAATCAGATTTCCATGTGATAATACATCTTCACATTCACACACCAATTTTCTTGCCTTTATAAATTGGTACTACATACCACCCCATTATTCAACTTCTTCATTCATATATACTTATTATTTTTTATTACTATTATTTTTTTTCCTTTTGCTATAGCCATGGCTTTGAACACTACCAAGCTCTTTGCCACAATTCTTGTTCTCTCCCTCCTTTCAACACCATTAATGAGCAATGCATGTGGAACATGCAAGAAGCGAACACCAACTCCATCACCACCACCAAAACAGGACAAATGCCCCAAAGACACATTGAAACTAGGGGTTTGTGCTGATGTCTTAGGACTTGTTAACGTTATTGTTGGTTCCCCAGCTTCAAGCAAGTGTTGTGCATTGCTTCAAGGCTTGGTTGATTTGGAAGCAGCACTTTGCTTGTGCACTGCCATAAAAGCCAATGTTCTTGGAATCAACTTAGATGTCCCTCTCACTCTCAGCTTAATCCTTAGTGCTTGTCAAAAATCAGTTCCTTCTGGATTCCAATGTTAAGATATATTTACAATCATGTTATAACTCGAGTAATTAGTTTAATTTCTATGCACTTTATTATTATGTTGAACTCTTTTACACTTTGGTTTAATTAGGTGTTGTCGTGTAAATAAAATTAGGGTTTCTTTTTAAAAAATAGTTGGTGGTTATAATAACAAATAGAATTAATCTATGTGTATCATTGTACACACATGTACACACACCATTTAGTAACACAGAAAAAAATAAGCATTAGCACAGAAAATTTTTTATTTCTGTACTAATATTTACATTTTTTCGTGTTGCTAAATGGTGTGTACAGGTGTGTACAATGATACATCTAGTATTACCATATTCATTATTTTTATTTATACGACAACCCTTGGTTAAATAGCAGTATAGAAAAGTTTCACAATAATAAACGTATAGAAATTAACCTTTTTTAAGTTAATTGTTAGTTTTTCCTTTAATTTGCATATTCTACTTCTTCATCCATTTTAGTTGTTACTGTTTTATCTTTTTGTATTTATTTTATTTTCCATTGTAGCGCTTGTTTTGTATGTTTATTTGGGTAGTGTGTGAAAGAATCCATGTATGGTGAGTGATTTCTTTAGTTACTGGAATAACGAGTCAAGTCTTATTTGCCTCGGTTAACAATGTTGGGTATTTTATGTATAGAAGATGGTAAAAATAATAATTAATTATGTTTTAAAGATTATATCGTTATCTTTAGAAAAATATTCATTATTACATTTTGTTGCTATAGGATTGATAATACAATACTCTCTTAAAATACAGTGAAACCTATAAATTTCTTACTTAGCAATAATACCAAATTCTACTCTATTAAACAAGTAAATTTAGTAGCACACTTAATTATTTACCATATAATCCACATGAATAAGTGAAGGATATATATATATATATAGTATAGGTAATCAATAATTTTTTAACCAATAAAAAATAGAATATCCGAAACTACTATTTATAGAACATCCACAATGGAAGTTATAGAACATCCGAAACCTAAAGCAACCTCAGGCAACTTTATATTTTTTTAGAAACATAACATCCGTAACTTAAAAACAGAACATCCGAAACATAAAGAAATAGAACATCCAATTTAAGTTGTTGGCTGGTGTTGGGTGAATTTTTGTTGGTTACCTAGCACTACAACAATGCCGCAAGATAGCGGCGGTTCGAGATCAAACCGCCGCTAAACGTTCTGCGGCGCATGCATGAACCGACGCCTATACAACCGCCGCTAACGGTTTAGCGGCGGGTTTTGGAACCGCTGGCACAACCGCCGCCTTATGCTACCTAATTTTGAGGCGGTTCACAAACCGCCGCTAAATGAAAAATTCAAAATTAGCATTACCATCGCCGCTATATGAAATTTCAACTGACAAAACATTTAACTGCAGATTTTCATTTCCTTTTTTATCATTCTTACGTAACCAACGGTTTCTACTCTACTCTTTTTTATCTTGTACAATTGAAAATCTAATTTTTGAACCAATTACTAAATTAGTGATTAAATAATAAAAACAATTTAACTGTAACAAAATTTAAAATAACAAGAATATGCAAAACTAATATAATAATATAGACAAGGATACCAATAGAGTATATAATCCATAGTATTCTCTACCATATAGACAAAATGAATACTTAATGTCAAAATAAAATCCAGAAACTAAATAGAACTTTGAGAATTAATTTCTATGAGCTACTATCTACAATCTCATGGGGTGACTAGAGCTCGGGTGTCTAGGAAGAGGGACTGGCATCTGAAGTAGTCGCGCCACTTCCTAAAGCATACATTTCAGCAGCGATCTCAGGTGGCAAGTCACCTCCTTGCCATTGCACAAGAAATCTAATTAGATGCTCCATTGTTTGGCTCTTCTTCTCCGCTTCTGTTGTCCGAGCCTCTATTGCAGCTATTTGCTTTTGATACTCGTGTATCTGCAACCCATGATTGGACGGTTGTGATGTCTGACCAAAGAGTTGAGTTGGGCTTGGTCCAGAACCTAAACCACGAACTCGTCCCGAATGCTCCTTTCCAAGCACTTGCGTAAGCGAATCATTTTGAGAAAGCTCCTTTGTGGATGCGTCCCTGCTCTCTATTTCAGCAAGAGCTTCCTACAGACATACAACTCACACTTTATTCAAAAAAATGTAATTCAGAGTAATGTTACCCTATTAATTTACCAGCCAATAATAATATCAATAACATATTTGTGAACACATTTACACAAAGCTCCAACCCTGTTTTGTGAATATACCACTTGATCATACTAATTTAAGGATTCACAGATATCATACATGAAAATTCACAAATTCATAGTACACAAAATATTTCAAGTTTCAAGCACTACACAATCAAGCATGTTGAGCAAATATTTATTGATTATGAACAAGCAAAGGGTATGCAACACTTACACCAACGGCTTATGCATCTTCATTTATGCATGATCCATCCCTTCTTTTGTGTATCATAGTCCACATCTCTCCCATACTAAAGGACCTCCCGTGTCTTTTCTCCTATACGAAGGATAAATTTCACAAAATACATTTAAGAGTTATATGCATTTAGCGGGAAACTTAAAGCAAAACTATAAACGATTTGCATTATTTGCAAAAGATTTATTACCTCTTCTTCGGTTCGCCTAGCCAAAGTTTTCGAACCCCCAACATGAATGTATAACTGCTTTGCACGATTTGCAGTATTCGTTCTGCATTTTTTCTGTTTATCAATCATGAACAAAAGATATAATTACTTAATTATAATACAATGACACTACGATCTAAATTGAAGAAAATAAGTCTATATATGATCGAGTATGAAGTTGTTGAAAGAAACATCAATTACTAAAAGCATAAACCAGACAACTTACTAGCGTGTCTTCATGCAATCGATATTTAAGAAATGCTCTCCAGTGGTCCGGGTTAATCCCCCGTGGGCAGCGATGCTCAACATTTTCTTCCAAGCTCTTTGTTTCATCATAGAACCTATGAAAAAGTCTCCCCCTAGTATCCCTCCAAATTTTCCCAAACTTAGTCAATATCATTTCCTTCACTGCTTTTTTATCATCCACCTCAAAGTGAAAGTAACGCTGCAACAAGAAAAATAAGTTATTAGTAGAACAATACAAATAGTAAAACAAACATATCTATATAGACAAACCTTGATCTGTCGCTCGTACTCGCGTTTTTTATATTCGGTCATCTGCTTCCAGCTCCGCACATAAATCGGAAATGCTGCAAAGTCAATAACCATGATTCCTAGCACTGTACTTAACATTCCACCCGCACCGCTTGATATCTACTATTAAGTGGGAGTATAACCTGCCTACCAGGCGGCGGTGAAAAAATCTTTCTCGCGGTTATAGACTCTGGACTCACCACGCCATTCTCTAAAATTTGTGCACTGTTAATATAAAGATTGAAAAAAAATAAAAGAACTGTTCATTATATATTCTTTAACAGCAAAAGGATATTCTTTAAAAAACTATCATTAATAAGAAACCGTGGCATATATTAACATATTCTAACAATTATCAATGACCTTTACACAATCGACACAGAAAGCTAAGTCTCTTCTCATTTTGAAGCCATCAATATGCACACAGTGATGCCAACAAACTTTAAACTGAATCAATGATCAATCCAAAATCTATGTAACATTACAAATAATAAGTAATTAATACAATTAAATGGGTTTAGATACATGTATGCGTTAAACTCAGAAGACACATGCTAAAGTTAAATTTTTATATAAAAAAATTATCTTATTTAGCTAACAAACTTTAGATTGCTTATTAATTCAGAAAAATAAGTCAATAGTAATCTTAACATAGGTTAATTAAACCGTAAAATGGAGTAAGCATCTATTAAAAATAACTGTTAGTGTTGTTGTGTAAAGGTCATTGAAAATAAAGAAGCACGAAGAATTAAAAAATTAAAGGTCGACCAATGAAGACTTACCAATGACGTTAACTTTCCAAGTATCTGTGTCTCTTCGACGCACTTCCATGTCACGGCTTCCGACTTCTTCTCTTTCGAATAAGCGGTCTAAATGGTCGTCCCAGGAGTCGACATCATCAGCCATGGGGTTGTACTCCGGATCCCCTGAGTCAGAATCATCTATCTCAGCGAGAGACCTAGATAAATCACGTGCTGCAGGAACTTGAGGGACAACAACGCGGGTTGGATGAGCCGGCCTAGCTTTAATACGTGGAGGACGAAATTGTCGGACCTTGCTTTTAGCTTGACGAGGACCGCTTCCAATTGCGAGGGTGTCTTTGTGTACTTCCCGTGGCTGAACACTCGAACGGCCGGTACTCTCTTGCATTGTTTCAACCTCAACAAGAAATTAAACTGTTAGCGTATAGAATTTAATTTAATTTCGTAAATAGTACATAAAATAGTTAATATTAGACAAGAACACATACGGAGGCAGATGAAGATTGAGCACCAGTAACAGCATCTTTAGTAGTTGGTAACGGGTACCGCGGTTTTCTAGGCATTTTTAATAAGGAACATGATAGGTACTGAGTTTGGGTTTGGAAAAAGTCATGAAATATAAAATAGAATTTATTTCAAAATCATGATGTTATTTAATCAAGTTCTATCCTACTCAAATTATGTTATGCAATTAATTTTTAGGGTCATCGGTAGACACTTAGACACGTGACAATTCGCGGGAGAACACCAACTTGGAAACAAACATTGCCAGATAGTACGATCGCACTCATTCACGAGAGAAAGGAAAAGCTCCGATGATACAAGATTCAAGAAATGTTTCACATAGGAATTTTGATCTTAATGAAGAACCAATGTTTGAAGATCCCATGTCAGAGCGTCTGAAACGTGATAGTGAAAAATTACTTGCGCTGTATTTTTCAACAGGTAAAACCGACACTCCAGATGACAAGTGGTAGATGCTGCGATATACACATGTTTATTTTAAATTGCATAGTTATTCTTATTGGAGATATCTGGATGGTCATGCATACAACAAATAATAATTGGATAGAGACTTCAATTTTATCAAATATTATTTAGGGAATATATTATTTTTAAGTTATTATATATTTATGCTTTTTGAGCTTTATTTATGAAACAAAAATCATTATCGATGTTTTTTTTTATTTTGAATCATCTCGTGGTGTCGTACCATAGTGTTAATTTGAGGACGCTTTGTGTATGTAAATGATACCATTAATTAACCAAATTGGGTTTCAAATTTGCACTCTTTTTAACTTATTTCAGAAGCATCTTCAGACATATTCTTTAATAAGGGTAACACTATTTAAACAAGTGGTTTTGGCAAACCAAGTTAAACAAAGTGATTTTTTCTATGCTAAATGGAACATTATTTTCCTCTTAAATAGTGTTAAAAATTGCACCTAAATAAAGCTTAACTTGACATTAAAATAGTCTTCTATTTACCACGAATCAACATAAATGACTTGGTTTTCCAGAACCACTTGTTTACAGAGAATTATTGTGTTAAAAAATACATGTAATAATCTGAATGACTTAATTAATGTTATCAACAAGTCGTTAATTAAACCGTAATGATGTGTTTTCAGTGAGTATATTTGATTAGAATGTTAAAAAACGCATCTAAACAAAGCCATGAATTTATTTATTACACAAAAAAACCGTTTTGCGGCGGTTTAGAGGGGAACCGCCGCAAAATCAAGAGTATGTTTGCATTTAGCGGCGGTTTTTGGATAACCGCCGCAATATGTGATGATTTAGCGGCGGTTTTGTCCCGAACCGCCGCTAAACGCCAACAATTTGTTATCCGTCGTGTAACCGCCACACGAAATACTGCGATTTGCAATAACCGCCGCTATCTTGCGGTTTTGTTGTAGTGTATAGCATTATTGATATATATATATATACACATTGTGTGACCGTTCAAAATGAATGGAACGTCATGCAATATATATATATATATATGAATAAATCTATGTGTACTGTTACAGACTTGCCCAATAATGCCCAATCCATTAAATCAATAATCAACTTACTTGGTCCATAAGTCAAGGATCAAGGTAAAAGGTTAAGGATCAAGCTAAAAGAGGAAAGATTCAATGAGATCATGAAGAGATCCCATCCGAATCTTAACCACCCGCTACTATATATGCAGGGGGCAACGCCCCCTCAAGGTACACATTCTCTAAACCCTAATGCCCCATATTAGCCCTAGAATACTCATAATCCTAATTCTGGGATTCTAGTGTTATTCTCTCATCACATCAATCACCTTCTTCGGATCCAGCCCTCGGACTCTTCCGAGTGCTTCCCCTCGGAAGGAACACTTTCTCTCTCTCATTCTCACTGTCTACTCCCTCTCACGACTAAGGTCCATTGGATCATTGTTCAGTACATCTGTGCTTAACATTGGCGCCGTCTGTGGGGACTAGACTTTAGAATCGAGTCGCGAGATGAAAGCTGAACTTCCGAGCCAAAGATTATGAACACCCAACTCAACAACGACGTCGTGGAGGAAAACATCCCGCAGCCTACGCCCGAGAAGGGAATAATCCCCTCGGATCAGAACATTCAACAGCTGGAAGGCGTCCTGAGAGAGCTCCTCGAGAGACAAACTCGGGATGCGGAAATCGCCGCTGAAGCAATGAAAAGGGCAGAGGCTATGGTAGCTAAGCAGCAAGCTTTGCTGGAGAAAGCTGAAAAGTGTGACCAAGAGTTGAAAGAGAAACTCCGTAATAGGCTCACGTATACAGCCGATGACGAAGGGGTGGCTGACTCGCGCTCCCGTACGTGGAAGCCATCGGTGGTGGTTGGAAACCCGCCTGCGAAAGAGAACAGCAAGCATCCCTTCTCACTCGCCATCCTCTCGGAAGAGCTCCCCAAGAAATTCAAGTATCCCACGGATATGGA
>JASCZI010120852.1:134944-157439 GCA_036250425.1 Stylosanthes scabra
TTCAAAACGGTACAATATAATAAGTTGTAAGTATCAGGCTAATAGCCAAACCATGGCAATGTTTCCGATCATTTCCACTACTGATTTCAAAAGGAAATGACTAACGGTGACTAACCATTTTCTTGAATTAATATTAATAATAATATTAATTATTTAAATTGTAAATACTTTTTAATCTCTCACTATTTACAATAATATTTAAATATTATATAAGTATATGTATAAAGAATGTGTCACTAAAATTAAACATTTTTTTAGTATAAATTTTAAGATGCTAATAAAGTAATAAGTGTCTAATCAATTAAATATATACTCCACATGTTAGTACCGAAACCCTCCAAGTTCAAGAGACATATAATTTCAAGCACTAATATGGCATTGTACTCATTTTGGTTTGATGAATATTTACGAGAATAAAACATCTAAAATTCTCGATCGGAGTGGCACTACTCCTATATTCATATAGGTGGAATCCTTTGATAAAATTTATTGTTCCATTAAGAGTTTTAACACACCCTTCTAATTAGTTTATATAGCACTAAATCATATACCTTAGTGCTCTAGTTGTTAAATAATTTATTATTACCCATTAAACTTCGAAATCAGTGGTCCACTAGAATGAGGTTGGGTTCCCATCATTTAACAACAATAGGTTTTAATCCAATTTTAGCATTAGTTTCTTTAACTTTATCCCTTGACAAACCATTAGTCAAAGGGTCTGCCAAATCCCCTTGAGATCTTACATAGGTAATGGTAATTACACCATTTTCTATTAATTGCCTCACAAACTCATGTCTCAAATTAATATGTCTAGACTTTCCATTATAAACCTTATTATATGCTCGAGACATAGTTGATTTGCTGTCACAGAAAATTGAAATGGCTGTCGTTTGCTGTGGCCACAGCTTTATATCATATAATAAATTTCTAAGCCATTTTGTTTCTTTACCAGGTGCTGATAAAACTACAAACTCAGCCTCCATAGTAGAATGTGAAATAATGCATGTTTGTTTCTTTGAGACCCAACTTATTGCTCCACCACCTATGGTGAAAATTCAACCTGAAGTGGATTTGTTGTCACTAAGATTTGTAATCCAACTTGAGTCAGAATAACATTCTAAAACTGCGATATAGTCACTATAATGTAATCCCAAATTTATAATTTTCTTGAGATAATTAGTAACGCTATATGTATTGAATGTTGGGTTGGCTTGATGGAGTGCAATGCATGATGAAGGAGCTTAGACTATCCCTTGGTCCCTAGTTCGAATCTCTCCCAAGGAACTTTCGTAAAAAATTACAAAAAGATGGACGCTTTCTATTGTGGTGCAGCATCATTGCTGGTGTACCACGAAAGAGTGCGGTTCAAAAGTCTAAACCACTGATTTGTAATCGGTTTAATAAAAATCAGCTTATTTTAACCGTTGTCATTTAGTGGCGGATCTTAAACCGCCGCAAAATAACGCCACCGAATTTTGTGTTTCGCGGCTATTATATCGGCGATTGTAAAAACCACCGCACGCAAAGTCATTTAGCAACGCCGTTATAGCACACAAGGATATATTAGTTATTATTCTTCCAACGTCTCTTCCGTTGGTGCCTCAACCTCTAGATTCAAACCCTCAATACTACCATCAGATGTCATGGTCAATTCAACCATCAACCTTTCGATATTTCTCGCAGTTTTCTCACTTGACTGTGTGTCCAAACCAGCTTCAGAAACACTTGAGTCAATTATGTCAACTGATACCACATATAACTCCAATAGAATGATTGTAGGAAAATATCGCATATACTTCCTGCGGCACTGAGCTATATTTAGCTCACAGCCTGTACACACGGTACTAGATACAATATTTAATATGATAAATATTTGTAAATTTATTTATTTTGATAAATAAAATATTTAATTTATTTAAATAAAAAAACCAAATTTTTCTATTATTATAACAAGTTTTCCTCTCTGAATTGGATCGAGTTTGTATTAAATTAATTATCTGGAAAATTATAAAGACTCGTTCTCTTTTTTATTTCTTTCCCTTCTATATATATTAAGTCCGTATTAATATATCAATAGTTATGCGACAGAAAAAAATATGAAAAGTATAAGATTTTTAGTGCGTATAATAGTAGAGAGAAAAAATATGAAGAGATGAAGATTTTATATGATGAATAGTATGATTGTTATGATGTGAAATATTTTATTTTATTTTATTTTATTTTTAAAATAAATTTAGTGAGTGATCTTCATTAAATATATAATAATGCCTCTTCATTATAAAATTGTCCAAGATTTTTTATGGCAAATAGTTAGATGATTATTATGAAAAATATTTTATTTTATTTTTAATAATTTTTTAAAATAAAATTAGTTGAAATTCTTCGTTCTATACTTGTAAAAACTTATTTATTATAGAACTATCTATAGATACCTATTAACCCAAAAAATAGAAAGTAATTATAGTATATCCTGAAACTTGGTATTTCAAAATTTATAACCTTTCATTGAACGAGAGATAATAACTTAAAAAATATATTTGTTAGAATCAACCGTTGGGTATTAGTATTGGATTACCAATACACTATGGCGTACTTTAATAAATATTTCCAATAAAATAAAGTTGAACAAGAGAAACTAATAAATTATTCACTAAGTTATAGAATTAGTAATTTTGTAACAATACTAACAACTTAGACCAAAGTTGAACATGAGTAGTGAAAACGAATCAAAGAAAAATATCTAAAGCCCACTAGTATAACCTAGTGAACTAGCATCCACAAAAGATAAAATAAAAGTTAAAATAAATAAAAATCATATCTCCCTCTCTCTATTGATCAATTCATCAGAAGCTTACAAAAAAAACCAACTGGAAAAACATCACCACTCACTCAATCAGATTTCCATGTGATAATAATATACATCTTCTCATACACACACCAATTTTCTTGCCTTTATAAATTGGTACTAGCTACCACCCCATTATTCAACTTCATTCATACTTTTTTTTTTCTTTTTGCTATAGCCATGGCTTTGAACACTACCAAGCTCTTTGCCACAATTCTTGTTCTCTCCCTCCTTTCAACACCATTAATGAGCAATGCATGTGGAACATGCAAGAAGCGAACACCAACTCCATCACCACCACCAAAACAGGACAAATGCCCCAAAGACACATTGAAACTAGGGGTTTGTGCTGATGTCTTAGGACTTGTTAACGTTATTGTTGGTTCCCCAGCTTCAAGCAAGTGTTGTGCATTGCTTCAAGGCTTGGTTGATTTGGAAGCAGCACTTTGCTTGTGCACTGCTATTAAGGCCAATGTTCTTGGAATCAACTTAGATGTCCCTCTTACTCTCAGTTGGATCCTCACTGCTTGTCAAAAATCAATTCCTACTGGCTTCCAATGTTAAGATATATTTTATAATTCGTGTAATTAGTTTAATTTCTGTATATACACTTTATTTATTGTGTCGAATTCTTTTATACTGTACTTTAATCAGATGTTGTCGTATAAACAAAATTAGGATTTCTTTTCAAAACACATAGTCCATTGTTATAATAGCAAATATTCATTATTTTTATTTATACGACAGCACCTGATTAAATAGTAGTATGGAAAAGTTTCACAATAATAAATGTATATGTATGGAAATTAAACCTTTCTTCAAGTTAATAATTGTTAGTTTTTCATTTAATTTGCATATTCTACTTCTTCATCCCTTTTAGTTGTTAATGTTTTTTATTTTTATTTTATTTTCCATTGTAGTTCTTGTTTTAATTTGTATGTTTATTTGGGTAATGTGTGGGAGAATCCATGTATGGTGAGTGGCATTTTTCTTTAATTATTGGAATAATGAAGCAAGCCTGTTTGCCTCAGTTAGTAACCCTAGCTTGTTCTTTTTTCCCCTATTTTCCCTAGAAAATTTAGGGAAATTTTATTTTATATGATGATTGTGTATCATACTTGATTTGTGAAATGTATGGGATTTATTGTAGTTATTTTAATTTTTTTTAAGAAGTAGTGATTTGGAACATGCATGGATGATTAAATTTCTTATATATATATCATCATCTTTAATTTATATACTACTAAATCTTGAAAGACAATAATCTGTAAAAGGAGCGCACTATGGTGTTGATAGAGGGAACCTAAACAGGTGTTGATGACACTCTCCTGTGTGAATCGTTTGACATGTGGCATTCTTTATTTGCTGTAGATTGACGTGACAATTGGGTTGCAGACCAGGCAGAGAGATTTGTCGAGAGTGTGTCATTCATGTTAGCAAAGTTAGTGTTTTGTGATTAGTGTTATGGCATGGGGCTTTTTGTGTGCCTCAGTGGCACGAAGATTTTCGTGGGCCAAGTGGGCCATGCACACTGAATGGGGTAATAGATTGGGAGAGAGCGTGGGGCTGGGTTTGAGGTCGGGTTTAGGGAATTAAGAGAGCCCGAAGCGAGGGTGGGGGATGGCTGGTTATGGGAAGGGGTTATATTTTTTGGACGAAGAAAAAAGAGAGACAGGGTTTTGTTTTTCGTAACTGTGGGAAAAATAAAAAATAATTTTCTTGGAATGAAAATGAAAATGATTGATATGTGTAATTATGTGCAATTATGTGTGTAGTTAAAAGGTTGTAATGATTCTAGTATGGGCTTCCGTTGAGAGATATGAGAGTATCACAAGATGTTAAATGTGTGGAAAATTTGTAGGGCAAAGCATGCACGAGAAGGAGGTGATTTAAGTATGATAAAGAAGGGCTATATGGACATACAGAGTAATGTTATGCAGAGTATACATAGTAAAGAATGAGACGAAGAAAAAGATAAAAGAAAAATAAGAAGAAAAAATAAGACGGGATCCGATGGTGATGTTTAACTCATCACTGTTTATCCCTGTTCACTTTCTCTCCGTATGAGAATAAGTACGGACAAAGAAACACACACATGGGAATGGCATGCGTAGGACTTTGTGCTCAAGCGATCGGTGGTAGAGGGCTCAAGGTTGGAATTGGTTATGTTATTGATCTTGGAACTGAATAAGGTATGATGGGGAAGCATTTAGGTTTCCAATGTGTTATTTAAGGTTTCTGAGAAAAGAAACGAGTTTGGCAACATAACTGTGTCATGTCGTCCATTTATGTGTGAGACAACCATGAAGTGGAGGAAGCTTTGATTAGGCATGCATTTGAAAGGCTGAGCACCATGAGACTAAAGAGGAATTAAGGTTGCTATGGTGTTTGGTTTAAATATTGAGAGGGGAAACATCACCATAGAAATAGAAATGAACTTAATTCGACGTTGGATGAGGAGAGGTTAGTAATGAAGACTTTAAGGTTCGGTGCGAGTATCGGAGGCCAAAATAGTATGAGAGGTGTTGAAGAGAATGGAATTCCGGTGGCTGAGACCTAAAGTTTAGTTGCGGTGTATGTGAAAGAAGCATAGGCGGGAGCTTACTAGTCACACAAAGTCAAAGGATGATGTGCATACAGGAACCCGATCTAAGAGAATGAGGTATCGATCAGAGCAAGTACGGTTCGATGCCGAAGCAATGCTTAGGATTCCTTGATTGGTAAGACTTTAATTTTGAAGAGTAGCGTGATAAACGAAGTATAACATGAATAAGGACATTAACATGACTTTACTCTATTATAATCTTCTTAGGATTCCTCGGTTGATAGTACATAGGGAAAGCAATGCTTAGGATTCCTTGGTTGGTAATACCTTTGATATGAATGATTTAGATACATTGTGAAATTACAATTCACATGTAATATGAACATGGACATTAACGTAACTTAACTCTGTTATAATTATTTTTCTTTCCACTATTCCTTGTATCGAAACAAAATAAAATTTATCTCCATATTTTCTTTGTGTTAATTTTCCCTTCATCGAAACAACCCATTTAGCTATTCACCTATCGTGTCATTTTCGTTCATTTCATGTTCTTTCTTATTACTCTCTTTCCCGGTGTTGTCCATTATCGATCGAAAGAAATCGTTAGTGTAATTGTGATGCGATAGGGTTTATTGAGAAATTAATATGTTTGAAGGCATTTAACCTGAGTATGTGGGTGGGCGACGCATGTTTACGTGACTTTGGACGGGAGTATGTTGTGGGCTATGTTTGGGGGGAGAAACGAAATTTTTTGTTGTTATATTTGAAATTTAAAATTGCCTCAATGTAATTGGTGCGTGGTGGGAAGGTAAAATGTTGGGGGAAATTTTGGGCGGGACATGTATTTAGGTGAGGTAGCGTGCACAGCACACTTATGATGGGGCGCTCAGCTTGTTAATGATAAAAGCTGGGGAAAACGACAATTCATGAAAGGAGAAGGGGGAAAGAAACAACACATATTTTGTTAGGGTTTCGAAGGGGTAAAGATCCAAGGATTGGCGAGCAGGACAGTCTTGTTCCACCATGGGTGACGGCAAATACTCCCACTACGCTGTGAGGGTAGGCAAAGTGAAGGGCGTGTACACCAGCTGGGAAGAGTGTGCGCCTCAAGTGCTGGGCGTGTCCGGGGAGCAATTCAAGGGCTTCAAAAGCTTGGAAGAAGCCCTTGAGTATATGCAGAGAGGGGAGACTGGGAAGGGGAAGATGACTATTGTGACGCCGACGGGAGCAGAGAAAACATCACCCTTGAAGGCGAAGTTGGCTGAGTCACCGGCGCAGAGGGCACCAACACAACCTTCGTCGTCCGTTTACTCCGGCGGCAGCCAGTTCGGCACGGACACAGGTGAGGGTTTCAAAATCTTAGGTCCGTTCGCTAGAGGTGTTGCGTGTTTTCCTGTGATTAGGGGTTTAATTTGGGAAATGGGGGAAGGGGGAAGAGTGTTTGAAATCTTTCCAGTGTTACTTATGAAGTATGGGATACTGTTTTTTTGGGTATTTTTGGCAAATTCCCCATATGTTGATGAGACACAAGGCGGTGGGTTTGCAATCGTGGAGGACATGGAGATGTACCTCTGGAGAGCATGCCGTAAGCTAGCGGTGGGTCCGCCGGTGTTCGACAGAAAGGTAGCCTACGATGTCAATGGGAATTTGATGTTTGGTTTCTCCGCTGAGCTGAGATCTGTGGAGAAGGGAATTGAAGTGGGCGCTGAAGGATGTTTTCATCCTGACGAGTTGATGGCAAGGGAGGACGCAGCCTTTAAACTCCTGGACTCCCTCTTGAGGAAAACTGGCCAGGAGATGTGTGACTTCAACTTCCGCCGCAATTTCTTGTTGAAGGCTGAGGGAAGGGCAGACGTGGAGAATTAGGAGAGCGTCCCGCAGCAAAGGTTGATTGAGGTGGAACGAGATTGCGCCCAGCTGAGGGATGAGATTGAGACGTATCAGAAGCATCTGGGCTTCTGGAAGTAGAGTTGATCCAAATCTGTAGTTATGGAAGCTGGGGCTTGTGGTGTAGCCGGACCAACTGTGAAAGCGTACTGCTTTTGTTCATAGGATTAGGTCACTGTAGCGCTGGTAATCAGCAAAGTAGGAGATTGTAGTGTATGTATAATTATGTGTGATTATGTTATTAATGGAAGTTCATGCTGTGAATCTCGTGGGTCATTAAGAGATGTTGGAACAATGGCAAGTGATGCCAAAACTGCTTGTTTATTATGAATGTTTCCACATTTTTATGAACGCCGTGTGCTGGTCCTAAGAATGTTTGTGTGATTAAAATAGCGTCCACGGTGAGCACTCTGAATGTGCTCTCCCCTCCGAATAGGTAGTGCCTAAAATTCTAGTACAATCTGAGGTGAATTAGCCCCGTCAATGACCTCAACATGAGACCTTGCTGATTTGTGTCAAACCCCTTCCACTCCTCCAAACCAAGAAGAATCTGCGTGTTGGGTTGATGGGTGATGTAACCCTCTTTGGTGGGGAAAGTTTTGTTGTGTTTTGTTTTTTTTGTTGGCCAAGTTGTGTGGCACAGCGCTTTTTTTTTTGGGATACGTGGGCTGGAATGAAGATGGGCCGTGTTTGATAGGGCTTGTAACGGTCTCTCATTAAGGGGCTGAGAGGGTTGTAGTTTTTGGGAGAAGTAATAGGAGGGGATGGAGTGACCGGCGTAGCCCGTAGCAAGTCCTCATGATAAGTAAGAAAAGGAAGTGTGTATTGTGATCAGTTGTAGCACCTCATCAGTTTCGTTCCACTTTTGTCTCGAGTAACGAAGTCGCCATGGGGAAGAAGGCGAAAGACAAGGGCAAGGAAAAGGGTTCGAAGAGGAAGGGTTTGTCCCCACGCAGTTCGAGGTAAGCCTTTTCCGTTTTGGTCGCAAGCATTACCGTGGTCCTCCGATGTGATGTTGTTGCTGTCCTGACCTTGTTGTGGTTTTTTTTTTTTTTTTACCTTTTTTAGGGAGTTGCCCACAATAGCCGAGGAGGACGTAAGCGTTGTGAACAACCAGATCCTTGGTTTTTTGCAGGACCTGAAGCAGGTGAACACACTTTATCTTTTTTTAATAGTTATCAGTTGATCTACAATCCAGTGTTGTGTAGTACTGTTCTTTTTTGGTAATGGATGTGAATAGTCTTCCATGTGCTGTACTTTGTTGGAAAGTGTATATGTCGTGAGTGGTTGTGTGTTGGAATGGTCCCCCTAACCTGAATGTTCTTTGTAAGACTGTTTGTAACACTGTGTTGCCTGCTACGTTTTGGGAATGGGATGTCGTTTTCGTCGGGTTCAAATGAAGTTTGGAGTTAAGTTTATTCCTCTGCGTCATCGGAGTTGTCTATGGTTGGTGGGATGAATTTATGATAACAGGTGTTATATTTAATGTGGTTAGCTGGAGTTAATGAGAGTGAGTAACTTATGTGTCGAAACGTGTTGAGATGGGAAGGTAAAATGTTGGTAGGAAGATCAGATTGTTTTGTTTTGAGGTGTGGTTGGAAGTGTTTGTGGCGTTAAGGCCTGTTAGTAGGAAATAGTTTATGTATTTGGGCCTTGTATTTTGGGTCGTAGGGATTGGGCCTGAAACAGAAAATAGGGTTCGAGTATCTAGGCCGATGCTTGTTTTCGAATTAGGGAACTGGGTTCTCCTAATGTGGCCCATTGAATGACGAAACCCCCAGTGGGCCTACAAGCTTCGGTAGCACTTGTGGCCCACCTTTGTTGGGCCTTTTTGTGACAAATAAGGAACGAGAATGGGCCATCGACATTCAGAGTGACTTTTTTTGAAGTTCTGTATGGGTGTTTTTTGTGGACTCATTTACAGTGTGTGGGTATTGTTTGACCTTCTTTTTTTTGTTGGTGCTTCTGTTGCAACAAATACGATAGCGGGAGGAGACCCTGGCGTCATCCATAAGCATCGAGGGTTGAGTCTCTTGCGAGGGTTGAGTCTCTTGCGACCGTCATCCATAAGCATCGACAATTTGACAGAGAGAGTGCATCGGCTTGAGAATCAGGGGAACGGCGCCGGAAAGAGGCACGCAAGTGAGGCAAAGGTGGTGGACCTGGAGTGTTTGCCGACGAGGACTCTGCGGGAGATATTGCGAGATGTTGCCGTGGAGACAGGCATGCCGAAGACCAAGTACTTCTTCAACACGTCGAAGAAGTTCCCCAACGAAGATCCCGTCGCAGATAACTCTAATCCGCCACTAAGGCCTGTCCAGGTATGTTTGCTTTGATGTTCGTGGGAATTATTGCGGATAAACAACTGCTTAACGTGAACATCATTGTTAAGGACCATCTATTTGAATTTCAGTGCCGGCTAGAATTCGTTACCTTCTCCGATGACGATATGAACATTCTATACTTAATCAGGTAAAGGCACAACGGAACCCCGTTCGCCTTCTGGTCGCACAACAGAACGGAGATGCTGGCAGAGGAGATCCCCCACGTAAGTAGCCAAACCCGATGTCTCGTTTGTCTCTGGGAAGCAATACTGTTGTCGCCATCCCCTTCGTATCGGTTGTAATCCGAATTTGGTTGTTCTTATTTTGCAGTGCTTAGAGCTGCCATTCCGACCACCATCAGGGATGCGTTTTGTGGGGACCGAGCTGGCAGTCGCGGCATACATATTTGCACATGCTGGGGATGAAAGGGAGCAACTTTATCAAGATAGCCATTGCGATAGCACACGCCTCAGATTTTGGTCACTCATCCCTGGGCCGGAGCTGTATGATGATGTAAGTGTTGCACTCAATTAACCGATTGACATGTCGGTTCACGTAGTTGATAACTATGGCCACTTATGAACATGATTGCCGACGTGTTGATAAGCAGGTGCTAAATATGGTGGTTGGCATGTGCACTGGGAGGAAATTTGACAACTCCAAATGGTGGCTCCCCACAACATTCTCGGTACGTATAGCAACATTGCTATGGTCTGTATTATGTAGAAATGCAATAGTCCCGTGCTACTAGATAACTGATAAGGTTTTGTGTCCCTGCATAGCAAATGATTGTTAGCCCTGAACTGTATAACCAAGCTACCATGGACTACATCAAGAATCCCTACATGGGCCATGCCGATGATCTCAAGACGGTGAGCTTTTAACCTAACTCTGAATGAATCTGTGTCGCCACCTCTGTTGGTGTTTTTTTAATGTCCATGATTAATGAATTTTTGCCTGCTTGTTTGGAGGTTTATGTTCCCATGCACATTGGCCGCCACTGGTATCTGCTAATCGTTGACATCTTCAATCGGAGGCTAATCTATCTTGACTCAATGAAGTCCCAAGAGGTTGGCCAGACAGAAGCACGGATT
This sequence comes from Stylosanthes scabra, assembly GCA_036250425.1. Classification (NCBI taxonomy): domain Eukaryota; kingdom Viridiplantae; phylum Streptophyta; class Magnoliopsida; order Fabales; family Fabaceae; genus Stylosanthes; species Stylosanthes scabra. The sequence continues at coordinate 145,643 of JASCZI010120852.1, forward strand.
GCCCAAATCCTGCAAGTTGTGAGTTTATAATCAGAATATGCATACGTTTATTTATAGTAATATCTTTAAAAACAAACTTAAAGGAAACAAAAACTAAAAACCAGAGGGATTTTTAGAAAAATGAAGTTAACAACCAAAAATAAAGAACTATATAATTTCAAACGTGATGTTATTTGTGAATATGATGAAGGGTACTCTTATCGAATTTTAAATGTGATGTTATTTTAATTATTCTAACAAAAAATAAATTTAGCAGATATCACCTAAAGGATATAACTTAAAGGATACATAGCATGATGTACTCATTATAAGTTATATGGGTAACTAAATCCTTTTATACATTGATATAACCGTGAACACAAAATCTTCTCCCTGATTATTATGTCTTTACTTTAATAAAATTTAATTGGAGAAGACCCATTTTTACTTAAACGAAGTTAAAAGCAAGCCATACCTACAGCCCCGGTGTGCATTATTATCTGGACCAGAATGGGCCTCGACCGAGACAAAAAAGGATTGGTCTGACTTAGGGGCATCAGTAATTGGGCCAAATTAATTGTCTTTCATTATAATGAGCTATATCCTATCAAAAATGGGCTACGCACATTAACATGACTAGTAAGTTCCAACTAAAATATGGATCGTTAACACCGCGGAGAATCAATATTTTTGCAGGCAAGCTTTTTTGAATCCATGCTGAAAGACAAATCATTCTGGGTTGCTGAGAAATATTTCCCACCTTTTGTGTCGGATTATGAGCCTTTTGTGCCGGAGGTTGGGATGGATCGTAAGTTGCAAGACCCTTATTAGACACATCAACCAAACAATTCATGTCTTATCACCTAGGCAGAACTGATTTTTTTTTTCTTTTGGGATCGCAGAATGGATTGCGGAGTTTGGATGTGCCAGTGGATGGTCAATTCGCATTTGTGGTTGGATTATCATCTTGAGGTATGGTTCCTCTTTTGATTACTGATAGACCATGTGAACTGATGGCTTACTTTCACGTTGGACAACACATACTTACTTGGTTCTACAATGTGATTGTGTCGGCAAAAAATTTCAGGATATAAATTACAGCACAAGGATGTCACTGGCAGTTGACCTGGTAACTAGTCCTCAGAATCCTCTGGCGGATGCTATTTGGGAGAGAGCAGTCAACTTCTGGGATGCAGAAATGTTGAGAGACTACAAAGCTAATGCGAGGGAGAATGGAGAGCATCTGGGCCCAGCAGCAAGTGGGAGCCCAACGATTTAGCTTCCTCCTTATTAGGATATTAACGTAGGACTAATGTAGGTTGACAATATTTAACTCAACTCGGCTAAGATGGCAAGCTCATGTAATTTTTTGGTCACGTAGGGTCGATGTAAGAATGGGCCGACCCAACAGCTTAAGCTCGGCCCAACACTTTTTCATGCGTAGGACAAATTGTTTGGGTGCACTCATGGATGCTAAATATTTTGTACATGAACTTGGAGATGTTGGTTGGGTCCAATTAGTGGGAAATTATATAACATGCCTTATTCTACCATAGCCTACGTAAATACATGGTAAACTTCTTGAAGTTCAACTTGCATGGCAAAGTAAACCGTTCAGCACACACAAAATAACACATGTACTCAGAATGCATCTAAAAACGTTAAAGCACAGACTAATGTTCTAGTAATAACTTTACACACTCTACACAACAGCACGTAGAAAAGGTCTAAACTCAAATTTGCATGGGCGTGACCGTGCCAGCCCAATTCACATTCTCTTCAGGGTCGCCAATATCTGGTCACTCACATCGTCGATTTTGACCATCATCTGCAAGTAATAGCAGCACAATCCGCAATGCTAACTTCAGTATTCACCATGGATTAAATTATTCTATCCCAAAATTTGGGGTTAAAAAATGAATTCAAACGAACTAGCAACAGATCAAAACCCTAAATTATCTTTTTATAACAAAACGATTGCACTAAATTAACAATACTAGTACATAGTTTCATGTGTCCATGACACTCTTCATTGGTCATGCAACTATTCGGGTATGTATAAAAAATAAGCAGCAATAATTCAAATTGACATACAGTAGTAGGAGTATATACTTTACTTATTTACCACCACCAACAATAACGATGACATTGCCACATTGAGATGCAAAGACATTAGATTTTCACTAAACCAGGAAATAGACACACATCCGGGAAATCGAATTTTTAAAAATGCAACTTGTTTTGTAAATTTGTGTATATACTTCATTCAAAATTTTTGTGTTTTTCTTCTTCTGTTTCGAACATTATAACTTTGTGTAAATTATTTATAAATTCCTCTATAATCATTTGTCGTTGGATCATCAGAGAGTTTCCCCTTTTCTCTTTAAAACATACCTGCTCAAGGAATGCATCAGAGGGCCCCGAATCAGGGCTAGTAACAGAACCACTCCTAGTCGCACCAAAGGCCGCAGTTGGCTCCCTCCGATCTACTCCCTGCAAATACTCGCAACCAGGTTAAAGCGTGAAAAAGGTACTCTTCTTAATATGATGGCAATATATATTTCGTATCATCTAACTTATATTATTCATATCAGCTCACTTATTGACAGTATAAGTCACAATTCCCGTAAGACAACTGAAACTAGTTGCTCTAACGGCACTTTACCTCAGGAGCGGTACTGTGAGAGCTGCACTGAGACTGCTCCCAATCATCGGACTTGGGAGACACAAACACACTCCCATTAGTTGCATTTTTTCTGCTGCAATGCCTATTTGTGTGCCCGGGAAGTTTGCAATTTGTGCAACGTCTCTTCTGACCCTTACTTTTCTTCTGGATTCGCGGGGCTCCCTTAGTCTTCACAACAGCCGGATCCTTTATTTTTCCAGGAAATTGCTCTGATCCAGAAGCCTTGTTCGACACATCACCCATGTCTTCCACTTCTTCACACAAACGCACCAGGCCTTCTACGGAGACGTCAAACATCTCCTTACTCTTAGCTCCGACGAAGACAAGCCTCTGCGAAGCCGCATTCAACGCGCCATGTCTCATTAGAAAGGCCCTTTCACTACCATCGTCCTTCATCTTCGTGTAGTGCTGCAAAGATTTCGGATCCTTCCGCCACCTTCTCAACACAAGTCGCTCTGGTATCTCTTTTAGGTGCTCCTGCTTCATCACGAACAACATGTGCCGGCATGGGAAACCTCGCTTCTTCCATACACCGCAGTCACAGCGAAAATTACGTGAATTTCTATCAAACAACACTGTAACTTGCCTGCCCGACTCCGAATACCCTTCAACGGTGTAAATCATGGTCGTCATCTGCCTTACCTTCGCAACCAAATTCACATTGACCACTCCCTCTATTTCCTTCTTACAATCCAGGAATATCTCTCGTGTGTAAACCGTGGCCGCATGCCGCTCCAAGTACGCAAGCCCAGTCGTCATAACCAGAAACCCGTGCACACTCTTGAATTGAGCTTCAAGTTCGTTGTTGCGATACTCCATTACCATGAGTTCCAGTCCATGCAACATCTCTAACAAACAGTGTCGAGACTTCACAAACTTCTTCACGTACGCATTGACACCCTCGCAACGTGAAGTGATCCTATACCCTGCACAGAACTTGTCACGGAGATACGCATTCGCCCACATGTGCCGCTTCTCATAGGTGTCCCTAAACCAAAATCGTTCTCCCGTCTTATACTCAACCATAGCTTGGCGCCATTCTTGTTCGAACTCGTCGATCGACATGTCCGCATAAAGCCACTTCCTAAAACATGCTCTTAAACGATCCCACTTCACATTTGTGGTGATGTTCTTCTCCATGTGCCAAGCGCAGAGCCGATGTGTCGCCTCCGGCATCACAGCCTTCACAGCGGCCTTCATGGCGTCATCTCCGTCCGTTACAACCACTGAGGGTTTTCGGCCACACATAGCCTCCACAAAATTTTCCAGTAGCCAGCTGTATGAGGCAATAGTCTCATCCATCAACAGCCCAAACCCAAAAATACACGTCTGCTTGTGATTATTTGACCCTGAGAATATCACAAGCGGCCTTCTATACTTGTTTTTCTTGTAAGTTGAATCAAAAGAAAGGACATCACCAAAGAACTGATAATCTATTCTACTAGCCCCATCGCACCAAAGCATGTTGGCGAGCATCCTCTCTTCCGTGAGAACATACCTTGCTGCCGACATCAGATCAGACGAGACCTTCCCCTCCAAATACCCAATGGCAACAGAAGAGTCACCGTCCACAATGCATTCACGCTTGCTTCTCTGTACATAGTTATATGCATCCTTCTTACTAAAGCCCACAAAGGAGTACCCGCCAGCCTGCCCCACCATGTACCCAAAAATCTTTGACGTCGTAACACCATGCCCGTGCAATCCGCGTATTTGTGCCTTGGCAGCATCGTTCATGCTTCTAAAGCTCGGCATCATGTGAATCATGCCGGGCGGTGTCAACTCGTGATTATGTTCCATAACAACTTTCCTCACTCGCCACAAACTTGCATCCTTATCTAGGTTAATTGACAGCTTAGCCGCACAATTAGTTCTTGTCTCCGGCTTGTGCTCCCGACGCCTATCTGGTCTATTATAATGTTTCGGATCCCTTAGCCCAGCCCTGTTACAAAAGAATCTTCTACGAACAACCCTTCCGGTCTCATCCTTGCAGAAGTCCCCCTTTCGAATACCAAATCCATGACACTTTGCAAATCTCTTGTAAAACTCATATGCTGTGTCCTCGCTGCGAAACAACTTGCGCATTATGCCCTTCGATTCTAGCCCAGCCACGTCGCTAAAGTCAGTGCAATCTTCCTCAATCACCGGCTCCGCCGCCGGGGCTCCGTTGTCATAACCCTTTTCCGACAAATCCTCTTCCAGTGACTCTGAGCCTCCTGTTGATTCTTTTCTTCCCTCATCTGAATCGGTTTGAGCATCCTGTTCCAAATCACCAATCTGTCACGACAAATTAAAAACATCAGCTTGGCATAACTCAGTACACTCCCACAACAACCTAACCAGACCTCACAAACAATCCCTAAATTACCTACCTCATCTATCTTCGTTCACAAACAAACCCTAAATTAGCTACCCTAAATTGCCTCACCCGAAGCCCAAATTAGCATATACAATTCCCAGAACATATCCATGCTCTCTCATCCACCACACCATTCCAAAACTGCTGAACCCTAACATCTCCCAGCCCGATAACCCAAATACAGTAACAAAACTACATATTCAATGACTCTATGATTCCATAACAAAAACACATTACCTCGGGGCCGCTCATGTCTCCCCTGAATAATCTTTCACGATTGGAACTTCGATTTCCTCTTCCCGTTGCCTCAGCTCAACTGCCGCCACTTCCTCTTACTTGTTTTCGACTTCCGGGTAAGAAAACCCTTTCTTACCTATACTTCCATGTTTTGGAAAGAACTATCTCCTGTTTTTTTTTCCAAACAAACTATGACCCAGTTCATGAACACGTTTGTCTACTCCACAGCCAACCTCGGCCCACCATCGTCCCGCACTCAGGCCCAAATAAACGATTCCCTCACTTTCGCCAAAAACAAAAAACGATTCCCTCACTAATCACGCCACCTAAATCATAATCATCCTTAACACCTCACCGTCCCGCCCACGTGCCTCGACAGCCAACTGTTCCTCTGACACCCTCTTCAGCTGCCGCCAGAGCCGTCTCCCACACGCGGCGTCCCCCTCTCCAAGACACGTCGCAATAAACACATGTTTATAGGGCAAACCGTCTATACCAGAGTCGCTCCCTCTGTAAAATTGTAGTTCTCGTATTTCTTGTTAACACCTGCCATCTCATCACCATTAAATTTGGACAATTTTGGGTCTACACTATTTAAACAATTGTATTCAGTGAAATAGTTGTACATTAATATACATACAATCAACATTTTAAAAATAGGTATGACTTTTTTAAATTAATTAGTAATTCATCATCATGTCATTTAACTATGTATAGTTAGGAGTTTGATTCCAAATTTCCATGAAATAAATTTGGAACACATTTTATGGTTAGAACCAACTTTTTTTTTAATTAATATTAGCTAATTTTTTAAAAATTATCTCTTTTATTTTAAATGTTAAATCTTAAATCATCAGTTTTAAAATCTAAATTCAATTGCAAACGTTGAAGCTTAAATCTTCTAAAAATGAGTTTTTATAATTTTAAAAAAGTTAACTAATATTAGCTAATTAAAAAAATAATTTTCTATACTTATTCTGTACTGTTTAGTGTTTACAGTCTTGTATTATTCCATCTTTTTAAGAATATAATTTGATTACAAATACAAAAATAATTGAAGGAGCACATTGTTTGTTCTTTTATCTTTTATGAGGAAGCAAACAAACAGCAAGAAAAAAACAAAGTAGTCACTTATTACAAAAGCGACTTGTCTCTCCTTGTAACAGGTTTTGTAGTAGTAAATTAAAAGTTTTATTCATATTTTACACCACGAAGACATTTATTTTAAAGAATTTTATATTATAAAATAAATGTTAAATTGAATTTTTATATGTCATAAAATTATATTTATATAATTTAATATTAATTTAATTTTTTAATATAAAAAGATAAAATCATAATAATTACTTTTATAATATATTTAAAGAAAAGAAAAATATTTGATCACATTTTTAATGATGATAATTTTGCATATCAACATTTAATAAGAATAATATTTAAAAACTCGTTAAATAAATAAGTATACTAAGTTTGATATTGATCAATAGATGCCAATAATAATAATTAAATAGAAAAAGTTAGAATGAAAATTAATTAAATAAATAAAAAAGGCTAGGAGTAAAAGAAATGTTTTAGAATAATAATTAAAAAAACATATTGGGATATACACTAATTTAAGTTTACAATTTTAAATTTATTTAATATGGTATTTTTTAATTAATTAAGAGTTAATTTTTATTATAATTTCGACCATTAGATTGGTCAGTTCCTTATCTAGCTATCTAAACTGGCCTCTAACTTTTGTCTATTATTATAACAATTTTTTCTCTCTGAATTTGATTAAGTTTGTATTAAATTAATTATCTAAAAAATTATAAAGACTCGTTCTCTTTTTTATTTCTTTCCCCACGTACTAATATATCAATAGTATTTAGTAATGAAAAGCTGCATGCATATATATCTACCTAAGTGCATGCTATACTGGAAAGAAAAAATTATGAAGAGTATAATTTTTTTTATTACGAGTAGTTAAATAATATTATGTAAAATGTATTTTTTTATAAATTTTTAAAATAAATTTAAAATTAGTTGGTGCGGCTGGCTACAAGAGAAGCACGCAATAGCGGCGGTCAGATAGAGTCGATTGCCTGAGTCGCCACCAAATGAACGGATGGCGGCGGATGGCAGCAATGACCCCGACGGTTACCGTGTGCCTCTAAATTAAATTTTGGTGTTGGTTTCAAATTAAATCAAATTTTTCTCTTCATTTTATACTTATAAAAACCTCTAGATTTTGGATTTATACCTATTGCCTAAATAATCTAAAGTTGAACAAGAGAAAGTAATAATTATTCACTAAGTTACATAGTAAGTAATATCAAAGGTTTTTTATTCTTTTACCAAGAAAACAGAAAAATATCTAAAGCCCATTAGTATAACCTAGTGAATTAGTAATAATCAACTTGGTTATACTAATAGTTAGCTCATTAGTCTATTTAAATAAGTGTCGGGTGTTCCAACCTCGCCTTGTGCAAATAGAAACTCAGTGACCAGCAATAAATCCTTAAATAAAACTCAGATTTACAACCGATTAGTTTTCGATTCGTCGTCGGGTTGAAGAAATACCGTGAAAAAAAAAAAAAAAAACCTAATGAATCAGCATCCAAAAAAGATAAAATAAAATAAAAAACATAGCTCCCTCTCTCTATTGATCAATTCATGAGAAGCATACAAAAAAAAACCAACGGGAAAAACATCACCACTCAATTAGATTTCCATGTGATAATACATCTTCAATTCAAACACACCAATTTTCTAATAGCCTTTAAAAATTGGTACTACCACCTCATCATTCAACTTCATTATTCATAGTTATTTTTATCTAATACAAAGTATTATATATATCTCCCTAATTAAGCATTTTTTCCCTTTTTGCTATAGCCATGGCTTTGAACACTACCAAGCTCTTTGCGACAATTCTTGTTCTCTCCCTCCTTTCAGCACCATTAATGAGCAATGCAGGTAGAACATGCAAGCCAACACCAACTCCATCATCACCAGCACTACCAAAAGATAACAAAAAATGCCCCCAAGATGCATTGAGACTAGAGGTTTGTGCTGATGTCTTAGGACTTGTTAACGTTATTATTGGTACCCCAGCTTCAAGCAAGTGTTGTGCATTGCTTCAAGGCTTGGTTGATTTTGAAGCAGCAATTTGCTTGTGCACTTCTATTAAGGCCAATGTTCTTGGAATCAACTTAGATGTTCCTATCACTCTCAGTTGGATCCTTAGTGCTTGTCAAAAATCAATTCCTTCTGACTTCCAATGTTATTAAGATATATTTACAATGTTATAATAATTCGAGTAATTAGTTTAATTTCTATGCACTTTATTATTGTGTAGAACTCTTTTATACTGTCAGGTGGTGTAGATAAAATTAGGGTTTTTTTAAAAAACACATAGTAGGTCGATATATATATATATATATATATATAGCAAATATTCACTATTTTTATTTATACGGTGGCACCTGTTTCTCTAATTATGTTGGAATAATATGATAAGCTTAAGCCTGTTTGCCTTAGTTAACAACCCTAGCTTGTTCTTTTTTCCCCTTATTTTTCCTAGAAAATTTAGAGAAATTTTATTTTATATGATGATTGTGTGTATCATACTTAATTTGTGAAATGTATGGGATTTATTGTAGTTATTTTGTCTAGCTAGAAGTTGTGATTTATTTGGAATGATTAATTTTTTTATATGATCATCTTTATACTAAATCTTGCAAGATTCCAACGCCAATAATCTGTAAAATTTTAGTTCTCGTATTTCTTGTTAACACCTGCCATCTCATCACCATTAAATTTGGATAATTTTCGGTTAAAGAATTGTATTTTTTTCTCAGTGAAATAATCATCTATTAATATAAGTACACTCAACAATTTAAAAATAGGTATGACTTTTTGAAATTAATAAAGAGTTTAATTTTGATGCACTGACGGTGGTGTAAAGAGTTTTACACAGTCACCCAATTAGATTTATGTATTTATTTGACTTTAGAAGTAGTGTGCTTGAAAATTAATTGTTTTTGATGATATGATAACATCTAATTGGATATATGTGTAAAACCTTTTTACACTGACGGTGCATAACCGCAGGAAAAGCCCCGCAGAAAAAGCCCACAGCATAGAAATTAAATTCATTGATAATTCATCGTCACATAGGTAGGAGTTTGATTCCAGTAATATATAAAATAAATTTGGAACAAATTTTATGGTTAGAGCCATCTTTTAAAAATAATAATAATAATGCTAAGGAACCAACATTAGGAATCAATAGAGAGTCAATGAGTGTAATTAGGTAAATAATGAGTGGTAAAATAAGAAAGAAAAAAAAAGAGAAAATGATATTAACTTCCTATTGTCTCCCTAATATTGTCTATCAAGATTTTTTCAAATTGAAATTCAACTCTAACTAAATCTTAAATCTTGTAAAACATTATAGGTTTTATACTTTTTTTTTAAAAAAAAACTTAACTTATATTAACTAATTAAAAGTTATTTTCTATACTTATTTTATTTATAGTCATGTATTATTCCATTTCTTAAAAAATATAATTTGATTACAAATATAAGAATAATTGAAGGAGCACATTGTTTGTTCTTTTATCTTTTACGAGGAAGCAAACAAACAGCAAGAAAAAAAACCAAACTAGCCACTTATTACAAAAGCGACTTGTGTCTCCTAGTAACAGGTTTTTTAGTAGTAAATTAAAAGTTTTATTCATATTTTACACCACGAAAACATTTATTTTAAAGAATTTTATATTACAAAATAAATGTTACATTGAATTTTTATATGTTATAAATTATATTTATATAATTTAATGTTAATTTAAATATTTTAATATATATAGATAAAAGCATAATAATCACTTTTAAAATATATTTTAAAAAAGAAAACTATTTGATCACATTTTTAATGATGCCAATTTTTTTATATCAACATTTAGCACAAATATTCTATATGATAATTTGACAACTCAGTCAATAAGAATAATATTTAAAAACTCGTTAAATGTATAAGTATACAAAGTTTGATATTGATCATCAATGGATGTCAATAATAATAATTAAATAGAAAATTTTAGAAGGAAAAGTAATTAAATAAATATTTAATCATTACTCCAATAAGAATAACAAAAATAAAAAATTCAAATAATTAACGAATTTTCTCTCCGGAAAGTTAAGAGAGCAAATTATTATAGCTCCCTTCCCCAAAAAATTATATTTTCACATGATTACTCTTTATCAACATTCATTAATAAATATAAAAGAGCTTAAATTTTCTAAAATCTTATGTGCATAAAAATGAAGAATTTAATTTTCATGCATCGTCAGTGTGTAAAAGAGTGTAAAAGAATTTTATCACATTATCAAAAACAATTAATTTTCAACTCCACTACTTCTAAAGTCAAATAAATGCATGAATCTGATTGGATGACTGTGTAAAACTCTTTAGACCTTCGATGCATCAAAATTAAACTAAAAAATGAAAACGGTCCATAACATTATAAGTAAATTAAGTGAATTTTAATATGTTTACAGTAATTTATTTAAAATTTTTTGTACAAATATTATTCCAAAAGTATTGACTCCAAAATTATTAATATACTTTTATTTTAAGATTTATATTTCATACAAATTTTATATTTAACCGTATTGTTTCTCAAAATTTTTATGCATAATTATATCTAATCTTTTTAAAATTTTTAGTTTTGTTTTGTTGTGGAGATTTTTTATGGGAAAAAGACAAATATACTCCTAAACTTTTAAAATTAAGACAAATTTATCTCACACCTTTAAAAAATACTTAATTATCCTTGAATTTTCAAAATGGTGTAAACACATAAACCCATTTGTTCGTGTACTCATCCGAAACGTGACAAAATTCGCTAAGGTGGACAAAACGGACTATACTTATCAACGTTGCTAGGGTGGCCATAATAGCATTTACAATCATGCTATTTAAACAAGTGGTTTTTACTAACCAAGTGGAAAACCAAGCAAGTTAACAATTTCACGCCCACTCTCACCACTAACAGCGCGTGTACACACGCTCTTCTTCATCCTTCTCATTGTTGCCGTCTTCTTCTTCATCCTTCTCATTGTTGCCGTCTTCTTCTTCATCATCCTCCTTCGCCGTCATCGTCTTCTTCTTCCTCCTTCATCGTCGTCTTCTTCTTCTGCTTCTTCTTCTTCTTCTTCTTCCACCATGTCTGCAACTTCTTCCTTGTCTTCATCGTCTTCTTCTTCTTTCATGTCTGCAACTTTTTCTTCGTCTTTATTGTTGTTGTTGTTGCTGTCGTTGTCATTGTTGTTGTTGTTATTGCTATTACGTTTCGTTTGGTTCTAATTATAATAACCCAGAATCCACCTAAATAATATTCTATAATCCACCGAAATAATATTCTAAACTCAACCCAAAAAAAACCCAAAATCCACCTAAATAATGTGCTAAACTCAACCAAAATAATATGCTAAAATCCACCGAAATAATATGCTAAACTCAACTGCATCTTCTTTCCTTCCTTCTT
>JASCZI010120852.1:157449-190255 GCA_036250425.1 Stylosanthes scabra
GCATCTTCTTCTTCTACTTCTTCTTCTTCTTTTTCTTTCCTTCATTCCTTCTTTTATTTCTACATCTACATCATCATCATCATCATCTTCTTCTTCTTCTTCTTCTTCTTCTTCTTCTTCTTCTTCTTCTTCTTCCACCATGTCTGCAACTTCTTCGTGGTCTTCATCGTCTTCTTCTTCTTTCATGTCCGTAACTTTTTCTTCATCTTTATTGTTGTTGTTGCTGTAGTTTTCATTATTGTTGTTGTTATTCCTGTTATGTTTCGTTTGGTTCTAATTACAGTAACCCAGAATCCATCTAAATAATATTCTATAATCCACCGAAAAAATATTCTAAACTCAACCGAAAAAATAACTCATAATCCATCTAAATAATGTGCTAAACTCAACCAAAATAATATGCTAAAATCCACCGAAATAATATAATAAACTCAACTGCATCTTCTTCTTCTTCCACCATGTTTGCAACTTCTTCCTGGTCTTCATCTTCTTCTTCTTCTTTCATGTCTGCAACTTTTTCTTCATCTTTATTGTTGTTGTTGCTGTCGTTTTCATTATTGTTGTTGTTATTGCTGTTACATTTCGTTTGGTTATGATTATGATAACCCAGAATCCACCTAAATAATATTCTATAATCCACCGAAATAATATTCAAAACTCAACCCAAAAAATAACCCAGAATCCACCTAAATAATGTGCTAAACTCAACCAAAATAATATGCTAAAATCTACCGAAATAATATGCTAAACTCAACTGCATCTTCCTTCCTTCATTTCTTCCTTCTTCCAAGTCTGCATCTGCATCTTCTTCTACTTCTTCTTCTTCTTGTTCTTTCCTTCATTCCTTCTTCCATGTCTACATCTGCATCATCATCATCATCACCATCTCATCATCATCATCATCATCATCATCATCTTCTTCATCATCTTCTTCTTCTTCTTCTACTTCTTTTTCTTCTTCTAACAATAGAAAACGAAAAAGAAAACGATGATGAAAGTTGCAGAACCCGAAATAACAACAAAAGAAGAGACGTTATATTAAGGGGAAACGAGCGAGTGAAGAAGCTTATATGGTTTTCCACTTGGTAGACGTTATATTAAAGGGAAAGGAACGCGTGAAGAAGCTTACATGGTTTCCCACTTGGTTATCTAGAATAATTGTAGCATTTAATTTGGAGCAATTCCATCCCTCTCTTCTCCAACCTTCGCAACGAAGACCCCTTGCTTTCCCGATAACTATTTCGATCTCTTAATGCTTCCACTGTCTCCATTTTGAGCTTGAGGAAACTTCATCGCTCTCCATCTTCGTTCAAAGTAGGGGTATTTGGTTTCATTGGGAGGAAGAGGAAGCTCAATTTCAAGAATTTAAGATAGGAAGTAAGTCAGGTGCACCCTAGAGTACCAAACTCCAGGATTTATAATCGTTGATTGAAGGGTGCAAAGCAACTTTTTATAGGAATCAATGATTATAAATCCTGGAGTTTGGTACTCCATGGTGTACCTGACTTATTTTCTTTAAAATAATACCACATATATAGCTCAACGTTTTACTACATCAATGGAGCTTCTGCTCACCTTGGCAACATTACGCACAAGTAGAGTCCGTTTTGTCCACCTCACCAAATTCATTCACCTTTCAGATGGGCAGACTAACGAAAGAATTTATATGTAGGCCATTTCAAAAATTAGGGATAATTAAGTATTTTTCAAAGATAACGAATAAATTTGTCTCACTTTTAAAATCTCATAGTATATTTGTCTTTTTTCCTTTTTTTTTCCCCTTGGACAAGGGCAATTGAGCCCAATACACCCAACTCCCAACGTGATCTATACCCCTATCCGTCTCCCCCACATTCTAATCCTATCCAATGCAATTCCCATTCATCATTCATACAATACAACAGAATCATCCAAAAATCTCCCGAAATAGAAACCCTAACCATATGCTACTAACAACCAAAACAAAAAGATCCCTAATACTAATCTTCATGCATAAGACAAGAAGGCTAGTTATTGAGACAAGCTAGAGAAACTGGATCATGTCCGAAAACGAATCACCAACTAAAGATCAAGACCACTGCTGAAAGGTGGAGCTCTCACGGGATTAAAAACATGTTCTGAGCTTTAGAACTTTTTAACCATGGCATGACCTTTATAGCTTCGGATTGAATTGAAGTTTTATTTTTTTCGACCGAATTGAATTTTTAAGGTTGGCTGTTCACAAAAAGCAAAGTTGGGCTAGGTCATGCCAATATACTGAAAATAAGTTCTTTCTTTTAAAAAAGCCTCTATGTAAAAAAAAGGACCCTTAAGAATTAAGATATGTCAAAAAGACTACCCAATTTACCGAAACAAAATTGCCCAAAAAAAATATGTTAAAAAAAAATGAAGCACTCAAAATTAGGTTGGACTGGTATTTAGCTCTTTAGTCAGTTTAATCAAATGTCTTAGTTTGATTATAGGCTTAGTAACAAATCTTTAAATAAAAATCCGATCCGCAATGTCATATTACCATTTTGACGCAATGTTACATGTTAATAAAAAATACATATCTAGAATTAACTTGGGTTCGTCAAGTGTTGATATTTTGAATCATGTCTTGTGCACGTAATAACCCATTGTCCAGTGACAAACACTTAAATGAAGTTCAAATTTACGTCGAATTAGTCATTGATCTGTCGGCTGGGAGATACGATGAAAAAAAATACACATTTAAAATTAGTTAAACAATTGGTATTACCTACAAAATACTAAATAGGATTTTTACATGTATCTTAATTTTTTTTTCCACTTGTTTGTCCCCACCATGCCCAACCATAATTATCAAAATCGGACGAACTGGTCGATAAAACTATAAAATTGGTCACCTGGACACCAAATTACGTCGGTATGGCTATCGGATCGAAAGTTTTATAGGAACTGCAAAGACTTGGTTTAAACTCATGGTTACGAGAAATCGGATCGATCATTAAACCGATAGTGTGACTAATTTAAAAGTTTAAAGGTTTGATCGAGGTCAAATCGTGGTTAGACCGTTTATTTAAATATATAATAAAAAACAATAATTTTATGTGAGCAAGTAGTTTTAGCCAACCAAGTGCAATCAAGTGATTTATTTCTATGCAAAATAGAGGACTATTTCAGTGTCAAATAGAACTTTATTAGGTGCACTTTTTTATACTATTTGACACCGAAATAATATTCAATTTAGCATAAAAATAAATTACTTGGCTGCACTTGGTTGGTCAAAACCACTTGTTCAAATAGCATTACCCAAAAAATTATTAACCGGTTTGACCGGTTTCCTTTTAATCGGTTTTTGCACATGACCGGTCAACTGTACTGTTTTCATCAAAACTTCTGAACCGGGTAAAATTTTGTTAAAGAAAAAAAAGGGTAAACGTAAACGATAAACATAAACATAAACGACGCCGGTGGGTCTTCCTTACTATCTCTCCTTCGTTCCATTTTCCGTTCCAACTTCCAAACCCAGCCACTTCCTTCCGCCTCCCACAACGCTGTAAGTACTGCTTTCTGCTTCTAAAAAGAATAGTTTGTTCTTGTTTCTTTCACTGAATCACTGTGTATCTGATCCATTTAATTTCTATTATAATTACCTCTTTAGTTTCTTGTTGTTGCTCCCTTTGCTTTTCTTTTTTGAGCTTGGAGCAACAATCTCCATGGAGTAAACTAAACTACTCATTTATCCATGAAATATTCATAGTTATTGCATGGTACTGAAAGATTAAGCATCTTTGGGGTTAAAATGCTTATTTTCTGGTGGATTTCTCAAAATGATGATTTTATTTACTATTTGTGTATCCATTGCCATTTCTAAGATGTGACTTTTTTTTTTCTTCATTTTATGATTTTTGACTTGCTGAGATGCCATTGCTTCTTAATTTACAGTTATTGTAGAAGTTGTCTCCATGGCTATGGCTACAAGGACCCTCTTCCGAAATTCGCTGCTCTTCAAATTCATCTTGTTCTTCTTTTTACTCTCTATGGTATAGAACAGCAAACTATTCTCTCATTGTTTGCAAACTTCTTTTAGTCTAAAGTGAAAATACGCTAAACTCAATACTTGAATTCACTAACATTGACCAGTAAACCCTCTTATAGTCTTATGTATTCCATTAATTTATCTTTGAAATCTGGCATTATTTCCATTAGGTGCTGGGACATGAAACTGTCGAAGTGGAGCACTACCCGCTGGTTGTGAGTACTTGGCCATTTGTTGAGGCTGTTAGAGCTGCGTGGAAGGCTGCCGATGGTGGTTCAACTGCTGTGGATTCTGTGGTTGAGGGTTGCTCAGCTTGTGAGGAACTCAGGTGTGATGGAACAGGTGCAAACCGAAACTATTTCGAAGATAACTTGATCTTTTTTATAAAAATTAATTATGGCATTTTGATTTCCCTATCACTTTATGGTTAATTGCTTGGTTGGGCTAATGTTAGTTCTTCATCATATTGTGTCATTGACTGATTGTGTATCAAATTTATTTTGACTAACATGTTTTTCAACTCTTGTTAAGTGTATCTTTGTAATTATACTTAACTAAGAGGTTTCAGAGGAATGTGTTAGATTACTTTAAAAACCAGTAATGTGTTAGATTACTTTAAAAACCAGGAATGTGTTAGATTATTAGCATTGCATGCGATGTATGTTTAGATTGTTTAGCCTTTGGGGAGAAACAATACTTGGATGATTTCATATCAATGATAAAGCTTGTTTAGTTGGAGATTTATCATAAACTTTTATCAATTTTATCATATATTGTAGAGTCAGAAAATATTTCAATGCTTTTCTCTATACTGAGATGTTATATTTTGGAATTGTTTTTTCTGCCTTCTGTATTTCTTATTCTAAAAAGTCGGTCCGGGTGGAAGCCCAGACGAGAATGGAGAAACTACAATCGATGCTCTTGTCATGGATGGGGTAACTACCTATACCATGTTCTTTAGCAATTGAATTTATTAGTATTTTCGTTTTCTTGCGAAACTTTTTTGTGTATCGGCATGACTTCTGGTCCAATCTTCATCTAAGGAGATACATAGGTGACTATGGAAGTAGGAGCTGTCGGTGCCATGAGATATGTAAAGGATGGAATCAAGGCTGCTAGGTTAGTAATGCAACATACCGAGCACACTTTGCTGGTAGGAGAGAAAGCATCAGCATTTGCAATTTCAATGGGTCTTCCAGGACCCACTAACCTGAGCTCATCGGAATCTATAGAGAAGTGGGCTACATGGAAAGCTAATAACTGCCAACCCAATTTCTGGAAAAATGTCTTACCTGAAAACAGCTGTGGTCCTTATCGCCCGACAAGTTACCTGGAGCATACCAATGAAAAATGCTTGAAGACTTTCGGGATGCAAACTACTGATCTAAGTTTTCATGATCTTGGTCTTCGGATCCATGATACTATATCAATGGCTGTTATTGATAGAGTAAGATTTTCATAAGAAATAGCTTAAAAGTTTATTACTTGTATGTCTCATATTGCCGAAGCAAATAACATTTTTATTTGGTGTAGATGGGACGTATTGCTGTTGGCACTTCGACTAATGGGGCAACCTTCAAGATTCCTGGCAGGTATGCTTGTCAATGGCAATATCATAAGCAGGCATATCTTTTCATTTCTTCAATGACACTGGTTTTCTTTCTTTCTAAGTCAATTTTTATCTTCCTTTTTATATAATGCAATTGTGATTTATTTTTATGTTTTGTGTTATAAGAAGTTTTCTAACTCATTTATACAAAACTCGCCAATAATCTCTCTGGACTCTTCTTATACCGAAGTTTTCTTTATATATTTTTTTCTTTGTTTACAGGGTAGGTGACGGTCCGATAGTTGGATCCTCTGCATATGCTAATCAAGAAGTTGGTGCATGCTGTGCAACTGGGGATGGTGACATCATGATGCGCTTCCTTCCATGGTACCATATTGCTCCAAACTCCATAGTTTTTTAACCGGTGTAGATCTCATCTCATCTGTTTTGCTGTTAGTTTTGTTTTTATTTTTAAACATTCTGCAGTAAAATCAGAAACATTGCTCTTTAACAAAGTTTGGTCAACTAGTGTAGAGAGCAATGTTTGATCTTTTCCAATATAAATTTACAATTAATATTAGTGTGCACATAAAACACACAAACACATCCTAATTAATCATTCCCTCAAGTGGGAAAGGTTTATGTGTTTCAATGTGTTTATGTGTACACCTAGCAAAACCGATAAATTTATACCCCTCAGATATGCAGGCGAAAATGGTAGAAAAAAGAAAGAAAAATGTGTTCCGTTTTACAAATATCAAGATTAAGACAACAATGATATTCAATTTCAGTTATCAAGTTGTTGAAAGTATGAGGTTGGGAATGGAACCAAAACTTGCTGCCAAAGATGCAATAGCTCGGATAGCAAGAAAATTTCCGGATTTTATGGGAGCTGTGGTCGCCGTCAACAAAAAAGGGGAACATGTCGGAGCTTGCCATGGATGGACATTTCAATACTCGGTGAGGAGCCCTGCAATGAAAGATGTGGAAATCTTTACTGTACTACCCTGAAAGGGAGCCATATGATGATTCTTTTGAGTGCAGTTAGATTAAGTTTGTGTGTTTGGTTTTTCTTGTGGATGGTCATCTCCCAACATAAGATTTGCTTGAATGAACACAATTGCTTCGAATGAATACTTTTAGATATTATTTGGTTAATTCAATGGTATTAAGTTTTGCTCTAAATGTGATTTTGGCGGAAACAATTTCTTGCTTCATCATCATCCTTGGAAAAATGATAAAGATGTGAATTGCCTATTTTGACCTTTTAAATTAGAAATATGGTATTAATCTTGAGGTTTCATTTTCTTTCGGCAATTTCGCATTTTAATGTAATTTTGGATAAATCATCTAAACAATATTTATTTTTTCATAATCATTTGAAAAAAAAAAATATCCGAACAGAAAAGCATAATGACATATCCAAATTGTCAAATTTGCGAGTTTAAATAAATTTGTGGAGTTTATCTATATTTGACTCGTATGAGTTTACTTATTATGCAATTCTCTTAAAAGGGTATATATTATAGATAAAATAAATATTATATAAAAATTTTACTCCCAATTTAAGTATAAAAAATTAATAATTTCACCATAAAGTGCACAATAAACTAACAAATAAAAGCATTAGCTATTTTGGATCATATGCTTGAACCACATTTTTAAACAACAACAATAGGCTAACGATAAGAAGAGAGAATGAAAATGTGCATATGAGATTGAGGATGTGATAGTTTGGGTCTTGAAAATTATAACAGAAAATTCTTTCTTTTGAAAGGTAAAAATGACACTAATTTGACTTTAAATAAGGAGAAAAATAAACTCGTTGACTCGAGAATAACTTTGAGAATTTCATAATTTGTGCATAAATCTATGATCCATTTGGGTCAGACTTCGATTAAAAGAATCTTGGCCCACAAATTTCTCTTTCACTGAAGAAAAAAAAATTAGCTAATAATTAGTTTTTTTTTAATTTCTCTTTTCTTCCTTAATATTTGCTGATGGATTATATTGGTTAAGTTGATTCCCTAAAAAGAATCTGCTAAGTAATCAATAAAAATTATAGATATTTTAATTTTTGTTGGCTGAATGTTAGTTAGAAAAATATTGATTACTTATATTTTTTTTAAAAAAATTATAAAATTATATTTTCATTTGATAAGAGACAAAACCAATTAATTTTTTTATGCCCCAGCCAGCTATTAAAAAAACTAAACAATTAGGTAAAGATATAGTTATAATCACATCCTCTATAATTTGGATGACTGACATTGCAAGAAAAATTTGCTTAAAATTGTGACATATCTCTACTTTCTATCACCAACCACTTTTTGCCTTTAGGTGACAAAATATAAAATAAGAAAACATCAAAAGATTTGGAAAAGTACTTCTGTAAGTTATTAATTTATTATGATTTTGAATGTAACATTTGTCCTCAGCATCTTTCAATTTCTTCAATTTGTAATAGATGAAATTAAAATAAATAAATAAATACAATTAATTTAATCAAATGAACCAACATTCATTTTTTTATTATTTACATAAAACAAAACATTTAAACAATATAATGGAGTTCCATGAAGCTAGGCCTTATATACCACCAAAATTTTCCATGAAGATATCTGTTTTCTGGAATGAATCATGCTTCTTCTTTTTTGTCACCCCAGGAATAATAATAATGAAAAATAAAATCTGCACGAAAAGAAATCAATGAAAACCAAACCTCCAAGGAAGTTCATCAATAGGTGCCTAACTTTCAAAAGATCAAATGAAAATGTAGAAAGATAATATAAAATATGAAATTAGTCAAAAGCAAAGAAATTTAGAGCAACCATATTCATTATTCTCTGCTGTGAGTCTTAATCAAGAACTGAAAATCACAATTCACAACCAAAAAGGGAAGCCTAAGAATGTGCTTTTAGAGTTTCTTTTCTTAGGCTTTACCAACCTGTAACTACTTCTGGGAAATAGTGTCAAAATTTTATATGAGAAGGGAAGCTGCTTCTCTTTTTATTATTATAATTTATGTAGTATTTTTTTAATCAAATTAAAGTTTTTATTTATTTATTATAGAAAAATTATAAAATAAATACCTACATTAATTTTTCAATTAATCTAAAAAATAAAAGAGATAACTCATTTTGAGAATGATGAGAAATTATAACGTTGAAGGTCTATTTTGATTTGCACTAAACTGCAATATCTGCAATTGTTACTAAAAATTTGACTAGTAGTCTAATACAACTTATAATATAAAAAATTTTGGAAAGAAAGAAATATATATTTAAAAACAAGCGAATTTAATTTAATCTCAAAAGAAAGAGTTAAGTCTCAAATGGTTTTTGAGATTAACATATGTGCACAAAAAGAGCCTATGTAGTTGCAATTGAACCAATTACGTCTCGATTCTTTTCCTTCAAGAGATTCATCATCACTATGTAATAAGAGAGAATAGTAGTAGTTGGTATTATTGGAATTTTAGAGGCTATTTTACTCTATACAGCTAATTTTAGGAACAATTTTAAAGCTTAAACTTTCAAAAATGAACTTATATATTTATCAAGTATTTTTTTTAATTTTTTTTTAATTCTTACTTTTCCTATATTAGGCTTTTAAAGAATTTTTTTTAATTGTGATAAAATAAAAATCTTAAAAAGAGAAAAAAAAGCTTTAACCATCTTTCTATGAGTGACTCCCATGTTTTTTTTTTTTTTTTGTTTTTTCAAAGTATCACTCAACCCGATGGGTAGATGATTAATTCTTCGTGGATCTGAGCTCCATTTAAGGGTTTGTCATTGGCCACTGGATTGCTGCATGTACAAGACGAAATTTGAACCCCCGACACTTCCTTAAACAGATTAGTGAACTAACCAGTAAACCAACCCAATCAAGTTGATTAACTTCCATGCTTTTAAACTAAGTAAAACTTGTTAAATCCAAGAATGCACTAACTACTAAATATCAAGTGAATTTAACATGTGAAACTTATTGGTAGATATTCCCAAACAATAATGGTCAAACCTACTAGCTTGACTAAACCCTAATGTTGAATTTCTATGTCAATCAAGTCAAAGTCATAATATGCGACGATTCTGTTAGTTTCATAATCTTAAAACAGAATAGTTTCATTGCCTTACCTCAGAAACAAAAAATGCTATTGTAGTCGCGGTTCCACAAGAAAATAAAGTGGTTTCCCATTCACACTGCAATCATCCTGAAACAACCAATCCAATTTCCATATAATTTTATTTATTTCATTTCCATGATTCAAAAAAGAAGAAAACTAAAATAAATTAAAATAGACTTGAAAATGGACTTTATACTCTCTTCATTGGTAATCATAACTCAGAATTCATCAAAGTCATTACCTTAAAATGAGAGAGACCAATGACACAAGCACATTCCACTACTTCAGCACCACCACGTTCTACAAAAACAATTTCACACAACCTTACATCATACTTTTCATTATTATTTTTGTTTATGGTGCAACCTTATAGTGTAGTTGAGGCACATACGATTTCACAATTTTCATGTGTATGGTACTGTCTACGGTGTCGAAAATTAATTGTCTAACATACATACATCGGCAGCTTTTCGCATAATCATAATTTTAAAGGTGCATACCCTTATACAAATTCGAATCATGCAGAGAATACAGAGTGAAGACAGAAATCATGATGTATGTAGATTCTTTTTTTTTTTCTTTTTTTTTATTAATGTGCTTGTAATGAATGAATATATATTCTACGTACATATTCAATCGAGTTATAACCAATTTTAAAAGGCAGCAGAGAGTTTGCCTAATAAAAAATGTTTAATGTTTAAAGTTTTATGACTGCCCTGCAACAATGTCGTTGAATAACTATGTAAAACTTTTTTATATTATAACTAGATAACAATTAAACTTGCTAATTAATTAAAGAACAAAGAGAAAAGAATATTGGAATCCTGGGATTTCGTTACCTAGGAGGCTAATTGCTGCAGAGAGAGTTCCACCTGTAGCCACCAGATCATCAATAACAATGGCTTTGTCACCAGGTTTCACAGCACCAACATGCATCTCCAAGCAATCACTTCCATATTCTAGAACATATTTTTCTGATATTACTTCACCTAAATACCAAGCACCAGTTATGTTCCGCCCTTAATGAAACAAAATAATGCAACTAAAAAATTCCTACAGCAAGCACACATCCAATGTAATTTAAAGCAAAAACTAAGCAACATGTATGTCCTAGCATGATAATTTTCAAATGTTCCATTCAATTGACATCATAACTTAATAACATATTTTCCCATGAATGCTTTAGCTTCTCTGTTTCAGTCACTTAATCATAACTTCATGTTCTACTTAACAACAAACAGTGTACTAGTACAACCCTGGCCCAATATTAATTATGGTGGTTACTGCTTAATTATTTGATTATGTCTATAAGTAAGTTCAAGTGACTACTTGCATGAAGACATCTTCACGGGAAGATGGTATTATGAACTGTTAGATGATTCAATCAAATATATTCAGTCAAACATGTTAAACCATCTGACGGTTTACAATACCATCTTCATGTGAAGATGTCTTTTATTCAAGTAATCACAGACGTACCTGGTAGCTTTCGAGGTTTGCGCAAAGGAACAAACTTTGAACCAATGGCTAATGCAATTGAGGGGCCAAAAAAGAATCCCCTGGCTTCAACTCCTGCATATTAATTCAATAATCCAATCACATTAGCACATAATAAGACTGAAGAGAATGTAAGAAGAAAAGTTGTGCTTTATCTCAATTCAAGAACATCATTAATGCTTTAGTAATCATAAAAATTACTTCTAAAGCAGAAAATCCCACATTGAAATGGATCCAGCAAACACAGATTGAAGGAATGACACATATTATTACATTATGAAAGGAGATAGAATCACAAAACAGAAAGGACTATGAGAAAATAATGAACAAGACAATATTATTATGGAATTGGCAACACAATGTTTAAAAAGATTAATTTAATTTTGATCCAAGGAACCAATTTTTCACGTGCATCTAATCATATAATGTCGTATTAAAAAAAAACTATAATTTATATCGATCGTGTGACTGGTCAAGAAATAATATTGTTAGTTGATATTGATGGTGTAAAATGTTTGAATTAATTCATCAAAATTAAACTCTACAAATATCCTTCAAATTAAATAATGAAATAAATAATTTAAAAAAATAAATAGATTCGGGTTACAATATTGATATAACAGTTCCAAATATTCAAATAGAACAGGACCATGATTGATCCAGCCAGAAACTAACATCAATATTCCATCATAAAGATTTTCTTCACCATTTCTGCTGCTTATAAAGATTCACATACTAATATTATTAAAATTAGTTTTCTCACAATAAGAACAAAAAAAGACAACAACAAAAAGACATAAGATTAAAAAATACAGTTCTAACTTCTAAGTTGTAATATCTAATACAAAAAGGTAGTAGTTGCATTGGTTGTTGGGGGGAGAGAGAGAGAGTGACAAAAAATAAATAATATTATTATTACCAGCAACAATGGAAATTCCCATGTCTTTATAACGATCAACAAAAATGTCAATTGTGTCCTTAAAAACCTTATGATCCAACAACAATGTCGTTATGTCCTGAAACATTATCCCTGCACTCATTCCATTATTATCATTATTCATATTAAAAAAAAATAAAATAAAACACATACAGAAAAACTAGTCATGGATCTCTATTATTGTTGTTATATAATTATGATAATTAGTAAATAGTAATAATAGGTTGTTAGTGTAAAATTAAGACCTTGTTTGGGGAAGTGAGGAACCACTCTGATGGCTTCTGTGATGGCCTTGAGTCTTGGATCTTCTGCTTTTGGAGCATTGTGTTTGGAAAACATGTTTCTTTTTTCTTTTCTTTTCTTCTTTGTTTTGTGTTTTTTTTTTTTTTTTGTCGTTTGAAGAGGAAAAGTTAGTTGGGAGGTTAGTGTGGTTTTTCTTTTTGCCCTCGGAAACAGTTGTGTTGTGTGCAAAGTGATTTTTGGAGGAATTTGGTGTTTGTGAGTTGTGAGGAAAGTGGTGAAGTGTTTTTGAGCAGAAACAAGAACACAACACAACACAGAAACCACTTTATATACACGCGATTTTGTACCTCATGTGTCTCACGCGCAGATTTTTTTTTGTTTTCTCTGCGTTTTATTTTTAATTTGGGGAAAGGACAAATTAGTACTTCATTTTTTTTATTTTCTGTGCCTTGTTATTTTCTTTGTGTGTGCTTCACAATATCTATTTACTCAAAAGTTTAATAATTAATCACTCAAATATGATAAAGACAAAATGAATATCTCTCTTAAGCAAACTTCATTCTCATCCTGAAAAATCGAACTCCTATACACTCCTCCATATGTGTTAGTTTACGTTGTAATCCTATATTTGTATACTTAGGTTGTGTTAAAAACAATGTATGCATTTATTTATAATATGAGATTTCTCAATCAACATTGTAGTCATTATTCAATGTAGAGAAAAAATATCTAAAATTCAATTAATTTAAAAGTTTAAAACATCCAAAGTCCAAATTTAATAAAAGATTATTTTAATGGGCTTCTTACTGATCTTGTTTAGTAACAAGTAACATATTAGAGTAGGATAATGTTAGGAAAATAATAATATAAAATTATTTTTAACATTTATAATTTTATATATATAATATATATATATAATTATATATTTATAACATTTTATTTCAATAAGAATTAATGAATTACAAATAAAATAATTTATACTATTTTAACTAGGTCTTTTTTTTTCCTTCCCACACGTTTCCCTAATAGTATTTGGTTGAAATTAGCAGGCGCATAATATTGGTTACCAAATAAAGTAAATACTTGGGGTTAAATTGAATTTTCTTAGATCTTTTTTCATAAAAATCTCCTTGATTTGTATTGGGGGAGGTTAATTAATTATTTAGATATGTGTTAATAAATTATGAGGATTTCATTCTATTTATTGGTGATATTTTTGTCCATGTGAAAGAAATTCACTTACATGTGTTACCATATTTGTAGATTCTCATCACGAGTCTTTCTATTGAAATGCCATCTCAAAAAGGAAGGTGAAAAAGGAATAATAATTATTACATGATTCTGCACTCTGCTTCTCATGATTCATGAACACAAAAAAGTCAAAAATGGATTGTGGTTCATGAAAGCAAATGGAAAGGGAAAGGAAATTGGACGAATGATAAATATATGAGATCTTTTTCTTTTTTTATCATAATAATATAAAAATAAAATTTAGTTAAACATATTGAGATCTAAATATTTTATATTGTATATGATAAATTTATTGGTTTAATTATTCATTTAGGATATATAATAAGTAGAATCACAAAAAAAAAAGGAAGAAGAAAATAGTGTCTTATTATAAGAAGAATATAATAGGATTAATTCAATTCAATTCACCAAAAATAAAATGAGGTAATAAATCCCAATTTAGGGCTGTTGATGTGGAAAATTTTAGAAGTTTGATATCTAAATATTTATAATAATTTTAATCTTAGTGCATTTTTTTATGTAAGTTAACTTTTTTTTGCTATCATGATTTTACCTTATGTTTTTTCTCAGTTAACCCATATGAGCAGGGGTGTACTTTAAAAAAAAAATTGGTCATCCAAATAACTAATAAAAAATAAATTTTAATAAAACTTTATATTATTAATCATTTAATAATATTATGCATTTTAATATGAATTGTTTTTAATAAGATACAAATATTTATTTTAAGCAAAGATAATTATGTCTTTTTATAAAATTATAAGGTTAAGTGTGGAAAACCATTCATTGTAAACATTAATAAGACACCGAAAAAAAAAAAAACAGTAAGTCTTTACATTCTCTCTTCAACTATTCTGCTTTTGGTAGATCTATACTTGCTTATAAAAAATAAATAAATAAATAAATAAGACAGAAAAAAATTGTTCATTTTTTGCTTCTTCATTTTTTCTTTAAATACAAACAATAACTCAAAAATTAAATAAGTACTTATTTATTTTAGAAAAGGAACTTTTTTAATTCTAGATGCACAAATAAATAAAAATAGATTCAATTTTATATGATTTGATATTTTGGAAGAAAAAGAAATTATCTTTTTTTTTTGGACTTAAAAAAAAGTATAACAAATTCTTAGAAATTATCTAAGTGAGGAGATTTATAAAGTAATAAAGTAAGAAGTTAATCATCATTAATTTAAAGGTGATTAGATTCTCACACATGACAAATTCTTAATAAATATCAAAATTTAATGTTTACCAATTTAAGAAAATATAACACAAATTTTCAACTTTGTTAATTAAATTCCTAAAAGATGCGAAAAATATTCCTCTGTTTATCGAAGAATATTCACCAAGTACCATGGAAAACGAAGCATCATTCACAATGGAAGGTAAAGTTTAAACTTTATTCTACTCCACCACCACCACCACCAGGGAACATCAATATATGGAGTTTGCATACAAGAAGTAGTGGACAGTCAGAAAATGTTGCCAATGGAGCTTGACCAACATGAGAGGTGAAGAATTTGGTGATGTGATTTGAAAAATCTTAAGATATTTCTACTCAAATAAGGTGAAACATCTAACATGTTATCAAAATGTGATGTTTTATGCCACCAAAAAAAACACCTACAAATAAACGAGCCATGGATCTCTAATATTTGTTATATGATGAGAATAATAAGTAAATAGTAATAATAGGTTGTTATTGTTAACAATATCGTCTTCACACGAAAATGTCCTCATGGAAGTACCCACCATAGACATTAGTACATTACATAGAAATAGAAGCCATCAATAGATTACTCTTTCATTAAAGTTTCACATTACTCACTAATACTTCTGGTCTCTTTCTTTTCTTATTTTACGACAAAAAAAATACAAAATATACAGATTAGGCAACAAGAGTTTTAGTATAAGAATTAAACCAACAAAAGGAGGAAACCTTTTTAAATACAGATGCCCCAATTTCTCAAAAATAAAAAACAGCCGAAAGCTCAAAACAGCTCCACTATACCCTGATAATATGATCAGAAAAATGTTTAAGAAAAATATCAAGTGCAACATTTTGTACATAAGCATAGAAAACCAATCAAGTGTACCTTCATTTTGGCAGAGGCATAGCTTCATAGCAATTTTATGTTTCTTTCATCTCCTAAAATCTCCCAATGAATTAAGAGAATGAAATCTCAAGATAGGGATTTGGATGGACATTTCAATACTTATAAATGATCCAAACAAGTTTCTCCAAACGACCTTGCAAGTTGATACTCCGCAGTGAACTTCAATTATTCTTGAAGAATTGGAAGAATACCTTGTCCATGCCATCCAAGTGTATCGGGAATCATTTCCTTTTGTTTCGGGAACTCATTCTCATCCTTCAGCACGCAAAAAGAAACTCCTTATACGGCCAACAATTTAATGAAGATATTCGTGCCATATTTAGAAACACTGAGAAGCAGCAACCTAAACTAAAATACCAAATCATTTTGGCTACGTGCTCACTTACTTCACCATATTTCAATATTCAACCTTCCATAAGTTTGCAGAACAAGATAACTAAAGTTGGCAATTAGCAAATTGTATTGTCTAGCTATAATGATCTGCTGCTATAACTGAACCAAATCCAATTATACAAAAAATAAAGCAAAAAATGGTCCTGTCGATATAGAAGCATACCTTCACAATGGATAAAATGTTTCCACGGCAGAAAGATTTGATGGAAAAGTGCATCTTCTTGTGTTTACATGGTTAAACAACATTTTCTTTAACATGATTTTCACTGCATCTCATGAGACACACTCTAACAGTATCCTATCAAATTCAGCTGCATTCCGATCCAAATTACTTGCCACAGATTTAAGGAAAATATCCCAAATGTCATCATCCACTCCAGTGGATGCAGCCAATGCAACTACCTTGTTAATTTCTTCTCCAATCTCTCTTGAACAAGAAAGCCCATCAATCAATATCATGTATGTTGATTTGTCAGGAAAATATCCACTTTCAAACATCTCCTCTAGAATCCTGATTCCCTCCTTTGCATTACCAACTTTACAAAATCCTTTAATCAACAAATTATAAGTAAACGCATTAGGTACACGACCCTTCTCTACCATATCATCCCACAACCTAGCAGCCTCATAGAGCTCCCCTCTCTCGCACATTCCGGCAATCAATGTGTTATATGTCAGCAGACTCGGAACAGCACTACCCCCAAATTCGTCAAGCGCCTTCCTTGCCTCAATCACCTTCCCCTTCTTGCACAGCCAATGAACAAGAGTACCCGTGATAGCATCATCATGGCAGCAATTCTTCCTCAAGATCTTCCTCCAAACCTCACAAGCCTTCTCAGCATTCCCTTCTTCACACAACATATCAACAACTCTACAACACAACGCCGAATTCGGCACATGATTCTTCCCAAGCATATCGTCGAGCACATTAAGTACCTCCCCCGACTTCTTCCCCTTACAATACGCCTCAATCATAACACTATAAGTAACCTCATTAGGCTCAACCCCATTCTCCTCCATCTCATCCATCACCTTAATTGCATCAACAAACATCTCTTGCCTACAAAACCCACTCACCAAAACAGTGTAAGAAGTTGCATCAGGTACCCACCCTTTCCCCAAAATCTCCATAAAGACCCTCTTTGCACCACTCATGTCACCCCTCAAAGCATACCCACCCATAACAGTAGTGTAACTCACCACATTAGGCACCACACCCATTGCAGGCATCTCATCCAAAACCCTAACTGCAACATCTACATTGTTCCCTTTACAAAGAGCCTTCAGCAAAATGTTGCAACTAACCACATTGGGCACAACCCTAAATTTATCCCTACAGTTCTTAAAAACAAAATGAGCCAGATCATAGCGCTTGCACTGAACCAGGGCATTAAGCGTGGTGTTCAACGCCTTCGTGGAGCGTTGAATCCCAAAAGATTCAATCCTCATGAATGTCCTGAGCGCTAATTTGGGCTGGCCAGCAAGGCCGTAACCACGAATAACGGTTATAAATGGTTGTTCATCTGTGATACGAGAATCACGGAGGATTGCATCGATTTGGGAGAAGTGGCGGGCACGGGAGAGCTTGAGAATGATGGCGTTCAAGGGAATAGGATGATGGGAGCTATTGGGGTGGTGGGTTAAGGCATACTGGAAGATTTGGAGGGAGAGATTTGGGTTGTGTTGGCGAGTAATAAGAGAGGCAAGGGCTGTAGCAGTGAGGCGGCTGGGCCAGGGGTGCACAGGGGGCGAAACAGTAAAGGACGTGAGGCTGGTGGGTGCAGGAGAGGTGGCAGCGATAATGGCAGCCGAGGTGGCAGTGGAGATGGAGAATGGGCGGGAGTGGTGGAGGATGTGTGTAGAGCGGAAAATGTTGTGGAAGGAGTGGATAAGGGGGTACATGGACAGGTAAAACTGGTTTGCTTGGATATAATTCCGGCTCTAAATATTGACTAAGTCTATATTAGGTCTAAAATGGGCCTATTCAAATTTATGAAAAATTAAATTTTTATATTTCTTCTTAATAGGAGACTACTTCATGATTCAATGCTTGACAATTGGCACCTAACAAAAGCAACAAAAAATATCAATTGAGATTTAAAAAATAATAAACACAAATTGAAGATAGTGAAGAATCAAGAATGTGCAGAGGTGCAGCCAATGCCTCTAGCTAAGGAGAACATAATTTTTATTCTTCCGATAAAAATATTTACACGACATACAAAATAACCCCCCCAGATGCGAGAGCTCGAAATCTGCAATGCCATATGCCATGGCTGCCATTTTAAAACACTGAGAACAGGACACTTTGACCAGTGAAATGTAGTAAAACAAACAAAGCTCTAAAATACGTTATGATTTTGATAACTGCACATAATTGTTTTAGAAAAAATGAGAAACCAAAATTTGCTTTCAAATGTAGTTGGTTGTCAATAGAAGATGCACGAATCAATCAAAGCAAGCACTATATGCAATTCACATTTCAAACTAACCACAAAATTTTACTAAAACTTTTAGTTTTTTCTTTCCAAAAATTTACTTTATCTTAAAAAATGTGGTTGGTGTAGCTAACCAACTTATGAGACAACACTCAAGCTTGGCAAAGAGAAACCATTTGTTGGAATGGAAAATGAGAATAACAACAAACATAGTGGACACTAAGAAGCACAAGAGATTGAGGTAATCGGTTGTTAGAATCAGGTTCACTAACAAGTTTCAATCCCTCATTGAATTCCTGCATTGGCATCAATGTTTGGTTGCATAATCGAAGTTCTGCCACATCACTACACTACCATTACTCCCAAGCAAAACCAATTCCCAGTGTTCTTCAATTCCATTGAAGAAACCCCTTTCCCACTTGTAACACGCACTAGCCCGAACCATTTTCCCCTCTTTTTCCAAAAAAGCATTACCCTTCTCATCAAACACAAATCTATCAGAATTCGAAACAATGCATGTCAATCCAATTCATTTAAGAACCTTCTAGACCTGGAAATACCTTTCCTACTCCTACCCTTAGAATACTAGCAAAAACAATCTCAAACTGGATAAACAAACAGAACAACGTATCCAAAGTAACATTGAATTGAGACCAAATTTTTGGCCATGAACTTGTTCTATTCCGAAAAACCTAATGTCTATTATGGTAAAAGTACATGAAAACATGAAGAATTGAAGAAGGAGCTAGCTCTCTTGTTGAAATTATGGAATTCAGTTATAATAAAGCTGAGATTATGTAATGAGGTTCAAAAAGTAAGTTGGTCAAGTAGTGATAATAATAACCAACAACAACTTCACCATAATACCGGTGAATTATTTGTTCTGCAATCAACAACAACTTGCATTTTTTTTATTAGCACAAAAAAGAGAAGAAATCGCACCTTACAGATCGGTGTCAGCGAGAGCAGAAGCAGCGGCGGAGGACCAGAGAAGACTACGGTGGTGAGGAAATCGACGCACTTGTGGGAACCGAGGGCGCAAGGCGCTGTAGACTCGTCCGAGAAGAGGCAACCAACCTGCTGAGAGGTTGACAGCGACGCAGAGATCGAGTGGAGGGTGAAGAGAGAGTGTGGCTCCCCGGAGACGAGGCAAGGCGCCGTCGTCAGCGGTGGAAGGAGGGTGGAGAGAGCTCGAGGAAGAGAGGGACTGAGGAGTGTGGCTCGAAGAAGAAGAGAGGTTGAGAGGGAGTGGTAGTCGTATTTTTTGAGGTGATGGGGGCAAACATTTTTCTTTCGTACAGAAAGTTTGGGCCATACGACCCAAACCAATACCTAAAACAAACCCTAAATTTTTTTGTTTTTGTTAGTTGGATCTAAATTTGGATTGGATCTGGTCTAAATGGACCATTTTTAATCCAATCCATAAAATAGATGAAATCCGGTTTACATTTTTCATTTAAAAAGAAAAAAAGATTTCAGTCCAAAAAAAAAGTTTGGTTTGGATTAGGTTTTAAATCCAAATTATGGTTTTTAATTATTTTTTTAAAAAAAAAATTTCAATAAATCCAACGTTTTTAAATTATTTTATTAAAATTAGGAATATTATTAGAAGTTTGAATATTTTAGCTATTTTATTTAATTTAAAAGATATTTGAATCCATATCTTTATAGTAACACAATTGCATTTCATTTTGTTCATGTAGTCAACATATTTTAAGAGTTCTAATTATTGAATTTAGTTATCTCCATCAAACAAATTCCAAAAAAAATACAATTTTCGGATTAATGAAACTAATCCCAATTAATAGAGAATTAAACTTTTAAAACTTTGGAGGTTTACAAAATGTGTTATTATTTGACTCTTGTATTGTATTTACATTAGAATTAATCTAAGGCTACCATTATATACTTCCGTATATATTATTTTTAATATAAAAAAATATAAACATCAGTACATAAATTTTATATTTTTCTGTGTTAATATTTACAATTTTTTTATTAAAAATTATGTGTAGAAAGGTGTACAATGATACATGTAATATTACTATTTATGTTATATTATAAGAATTTAATTAACATTGTATATTTTAATTTGCATATTTTTAAGATTTATATTACATGAGGCTGCATTAATCGAGGATACACGACAGAAGGATTTTTTTTTTTGTAAACTTCACCTTTAGCAAGCGTCGATTTTTTTTCATTTTTTTACGAATAAAATAATGTGTCAGTCTCATAAGACTGAGATCGGTAAAAAAAAATAATCAAACCGCACCATCTCTATAATAAGTAAATGCTTCCTTTTTTTTTGAGGTTGTCGGAATTATTCGTAATAAGATATTGGCTACAATATAATTATGTTTTTTACTATTTATAATTATTATTATTATTATTGTTATTATTATTTTATAATGATTTATTTGAAAAATACCCACACCTCCCATATGAATTTGACTTATGAACTGATGATAGTAATGTTAAAAAAAATTTAAATACCCAAAATCCCCATGAGGACAAGCTTGTATAAATCCATATATATACATTTTTGTCCAACATAAATCCATATTTAGCATAAAACAAATTACAATGACTCTTATAGTCTTATCCATATTAAAGACTAGTCCAAGCCCAATCGATGTTAAATTAAATGAAGATTATCCAAAACAAAAAAGTGAATTAAAAATATTTCAATGTAAAATGTAATGGTAGAAGCATGTACACGTGTCCAGACCAAGAATGACAAGTACACGTGTTAAGCTCATATTGGTTCATGAGTTTCAATCGATTTCAACATCAAAACTAGGTCTCACATTCACACTCGTTGCTGGCCATAGGTTCTTTTTCCTGAGAAATTATTCGACCCACTAGTTTTTTTTCTTTTAAAGTGTTTTTATTTTATATATATATCCTAATCAGTTAAAACTTAAAATAGATAAGAAGTTAATTTTTAAATAATCTATTAAATATACATGACATGATTTATAGTTATTGTTAATGATTTAAAGAGCTAAATCATAAGATTAATTATAAGTCTAATCTTTATTAAAAAAATTATTGTTTATATTTTTAATATTTTTAAAAATAATATTTATGATTAATTTTTTATTATTTTAAACATTAGACCTATAAATAAACTTATAAATTATGTCTTTTTTTATCATAATTCACCGTTAATTATTTTCTGTTAAATTAATGTATGTGTGAATATAATATAACACAAAATAAGTTAGCTTTTCAATTCTCAATCTTTAGTTATAATAACTAAAATTTATTCAAAATTCAATGTACTATTAAATTAATAAATTGTGCTATAGTGCTCTGTTAGGGTTTTCTCTTGTGCTCTAGTGCTCTGCTAGGGTTTTCTCTTGTGTCCTATTAGGGTTTCTTTTGTGCCCTAATTGGGTTCTTCTAGTGCTTTGATGTGTCCTGCTAGGGTTTTAATATGTCAGTTTAAGTTTTGATGTGCTTTGATAAGGTTTTGAGAAACAATCCTTATTTTCTTATCTTTTTCATGTGTCATACAATATAATTCAACTACCATGGCCAATTTGTCTGTTATAACAGTGAAGAATACTAATCCTAATGTGGGGGAGGAAGAAACTTTCGTGGATTTGGATGCATCTGAGATCAAAAGACGAGATAGTTTGGTTGCTACGATTCTCTGGAAGTTTTGGAACCATTACAATTTTCGAATATTTGAAGGCGTTGCTGGTACCCTAAATCTGGTTCTTCAATCGGCTATGAGTTTGATCCATGAATACCACCAACATTATCCTCCTTAATTTTGATTTTCATTTATGTGTTCTCTCTTTTTTAGTAATTTACATTATGATATTTTGATTATATGAAGTTTCCACTTTCTTTGTTACTTTTTGGTTGTCCAAACTGAACCCATTCTCTCATGTATTCATTTTATTAATCTAATGGAATGAAATACAATTGTCTTTTTGATAAAAAAAAATGTACTATTAAATTGGTTATAATAACTTTAGTTAATATCTTAATACTGTTTGCAAGAATCTATAATCTAGCCGTATTTCTCTTTAAGATTATATAAGAAAAAAATAACACAAAATGGTTATAATAATATACGTGGAAATTTCATTTTATTTGAGAATATAAGACATAATAATGTATTAATGATTACTAAATTATGTAAAATTTATATATTAAAAAAAATTAATATTATCATTTTTCTCACTAATTTAATAATTATTAATACATTCTCATATTTTTATTTTTATGTATTTTATATAGAGTGAACTATCAACCCGGTCCCTGTCCATTTTCTTGAACGACATCGAGGATCCTGACAATAAAAAACCACCACAGCTGCCCCCTCCCTGCTCTCCGTAACACAAGGCGGCCCCTCCGTAAGTGGCATCGTCAAATCCTAACGAAAGTGGCTGACGTGTCACGTTAAGTCGACGACGTGGCCTTTAACTGCCAACGTGAAAGGTTAAAAATGGTTAAGGGTCGATTTGACACACTCCAAATAAACAAAAGGAGGTCGATTTGTCTTAATTTGATAAAGGTTAGGGGTTTAAGTTGCATGTTTTGAAATGATTAGGATTCGTTTCGTGTTTTTTGTTGTTAAATTAACTCCTACATCTCTTGATATTAGGGTGATCCTATAGTGACAAATGATGATACTGTCAATGCCAATGTGAATCCAGTTGTGAGTTAACCTAATTTATATGTCAATTTATTATTTTGTGCAAATACTAATCAATATTATATAAACTCATTGCCTAGAGAAATTGCACTACAATATATGATACTCCCTGTTATATATTTATTGTTGATACAATTGCTGCAGTTATATGTTAATACAATAGGTTCTGATTAATTTAAAAAAAAAAAAAAACAAAACTATACATATATATAATAAGAGTCATATAATATTGTGTTGTTTCACACTACAATATAAGAAATTGTGGTGATAGACTAATCTTAATACCATAAACTACCTTTATCTAATGTCATTTCATGCTTTGCAGCAAAAAGCACATAAAAGCTAAGATATTGCATTGATCATAACTAATAACTCAATACTCTAATCACAGATATGTAAATGCAATTATAAACATAAAGGCAACAATAGTCATTGAAATACTAATGCAACTACTCACAATCTTAATAATAAAATAAGACGAAACGAACCTTCACCATCTCAAAGCATGCCACTTAAATCCCTAACCTTCATCAAATTAAGACAGATCGACCCCTTTTGTTTATTTAGAGGGTGCCAAATCAACCCCTGGCCATTTCTGATCTTCCACGTTGACAGTTAACGGCCACGTCATCGACTTAACGTGACACGTCAGCCATTTCCGTTAGAATTTGACGATGCCATTCACGGAGGGACCGCCTTGTGTCACGGTAAACAAGGAGGGGGCCGCCGTGGTGGTTTTTTATTGTCAGGGTCCGTGATGTCGGTCGAAAAAATGGACAGAGACCGAATTGGTAGTTCACTCTTATATATATATATAATTAAATTCTTTCGCATCTAATTTGAATTTGAAGTATTGTGTTTGGAGGTTGGGTTATACTTTTTCTCAAAAAACTTTGGTAAAATAGATTAAAAAAAATAGTTTGAACTAAATTTTTATTATACTTTAATAAATATAATAAATATGTCATTATATCTTAACTCTCATCTTAGTTAGACTCATTTATTAAATTTGCTTAAATCTGATTGAATAATTTTTTTTAATTTAAAATAAAAATTGTGGTGATAAAATTCAGTGTTATACTATTTACATATTAAAATCACTAAAATTAGAATTTTTACGTGGATGTTAAAATAAGAAAACTTTCACGAGGTTTTGAGATGGGGTCGGAGAGACACGTCCCTTTATTTACTGGATCCTTTGATCTAAATCCAAATCCAAACTTATTAATCACAAAGAAATATTAAATATATAAATTTATTTATTTATTTATTAGGACCATATATTTATTACCACAAGAATTAAGCGGCGCAAGTTCTATACTTGTTTCATTGTTTGTTGAGCATCCTCTTTTCCTCTTTTTCCTCTTCAACTGTGTATTAAGTCCAATACTTTTCTCCATCCTCAAGCTTTCGATTTCATTTCATTTCACGCTTTCTCTCTGTTTCAATCAATAAGGAAAGTGATGGTTGTTGTTTCAAGAACGTGGAGCTGCAGCGTTTCGATTCGTTTCGTTATTTCTCCTTCTTCAATCGGCGATTAATTCACCTTCTCAATCTCACTCACTCCAACTCCAATGGCTTTCAACTCTTCTCTTCGTCTTCCTTCCTCTTCTCAACATTACTCTCACGTACACCTCTCTTTCTCCCTCTCTCGCTTTTTATTTTCTTCATTTTCTTTATTTATTTCTTCTTTTCAGTAATTGGTAATAAATCTGCAAATTCATGTTATGTGTGATATAGATAGATAGTGTTTTCAGTTTTTGGATTCTTTAATAGTGGATATCTATATATACATGATGTGAAAATCAATGGAGTCATGAAAAACTATGAACTTTTCTTGGACATATACATTTAATTATATATTTTTAATTCTCGCATTTGTTACAAGAAGATTGAAAATTTCTTTATTACATCCTAACTTTTTGTTATGTTTTCCTGATTTCATTTGATGTGCTTTTTCTTTTTTGGTTCAAGGATTTTATGATTAGGCTTGTTATTTCGCAAAACCATGAATTATGATGTGGCCATGGTTGTTTTTTTTTTGTGCAGTTTTGCTCTGTTAGGTTCAAATACTGCAAGCTTCACAATGTTCATAGCAGAATAGATTTGGTGACAACCAGAAAGAGGAAATGTGGTATCAAGTCAATACTGAATGATAATAGGCCAAGCATCAACGACTATGGATCCGCTAAATCCGCAAGGATGCTCCTTGAAAAGCTGTTTGAACAAACACAGAAGCTAGAACATCAGATGACGACCGGGATTGGAGGTGAGGCATTTACCGATCAAGATGTTCAGCTAGGTTACAATCTTAGCGTGCTCGAGTCGGATCTTCAGGCTGCACTCATGGCATTGATAAAGAAGGAAGAGCATCTGCAGGAGATAGAGAGGACAGTCTTTTTGGAGAACACCAAGTTGAAGCACACAAAGGAAGAATTGGAGCAACAGGAGAGGGAAATTGCGGCTGCTCGTACTAAGTATGAGAAGCTGGAACAGGAGATGAAGGAAGCTACGGCTAACTTGGTTTCTCAAGCTGGTCAGATAGAGGAACTGAAGCTGTGTCTTAGGGATCGTGATCAAGAGGTTGCTGCCATGAAGAGTGCACTGTCTTTGAAGGAGGCAGAGGTGGATAAAATAAACATTGAATTAGTGAAGAAGAGTGAAGAAGCAGCACTTATTGATGCTGAGCTTAAACAGAAAGCTCAGCTTTTGATTGAAGCAAACGAGGTTATGAACAAACAAAAAAGTGAGCTTCAAGAACTCCAGAAGGTCGTCCGAGTAAAAGAAGAGGAACTTCAAGTTTCTCTGACTCAGAGGAAGTTCGAAGAAGAAAAACTGAAGTTTGCTGAGGCTAACTTGGAGCAGCAGGCAATGGAATTTTTGTTGGCACAGGAGGAACTTAAGAGGTTGCGAGAGGCTGCTTCTAGACACGCAGAGGAGAGTAATGAGACTCTGGAGGATTTCAGAAGGGTGAAGAAGCTTCTTGGTGATGTGAGATCTGAATTGGTTTCTTCTCAGCACTCACTTGCATCTTCTAGAAGCAAAATGGAGGAACAAGAGCGGTTGTTGGAGCAGCAGATGGCTGAACTTGCTGATCAGAGGGAAAGTGTCATGTCATACATGGCAAGTTTGAACAATGCCCAAGAAGAAGTGGAGAGTGAGCGAGCGAAACTTAAGGTTGCAGAGGCTCGGAACAAAGAACTCGAATGGGATTTAACCATGGAAAAGGAGCTTGTGGAGAAGTTGCAAGAGGAGCTGAAGAAAGAAGGAACAACTTTGGAGCAAGCAGTCGGAGAAATTTCTTTCCTTAAACAAGAACTAGAGAAAAGAAGTGCTGAATTTAATGAAACAAGCGCCATTCTTAATGTTAAAGAATCAGAGCTTGTTGATGCAAAGATGGAAATCCAGCATTTGAAATCCGAAAAGGCTTCACTTCAGGCTATCTTGGAGGAGAAAGACTTGGAACTTTCCAATGCTAGGAAGATGTTGGCAGAAGTGAACAGTGAAATCTCTGATCTCAAGCTGCTCTTGAACAGCAAAGAAGCACAGCTTGTTGAAGCAACCAGTTTGCTAAAGGAGAAAGATGAGCACGTTAAAACGATCGAGAACAAATTAAACGACACAAACCTGAAAGCTTTTGAGGCCGAAACCGTAGTAGAACGGATCTTAGATATTACAAACAAACTGGTTGCTTCCATAAAGGATGAAGATATTAACTCATCAAGAGCACTGCATGAAGAGGGCAATGAACTACTTGAGCAACTAATCAAGGATCCTGATAATGAATTGAGGTGGCAGCAAAAACGGCTCGAGAGTGAGCTTCAGTTAACCAAAGGCAACTTAAAAGCAAAGGAGATGGAGGTTCTGGCCGCACACAGGGCTCTAACAATAAAAGATGAGGAGCTTAAAATGACACTTGCAAGGTTGGATGCAAAAGAGGAAGAGTTACAGAAAGTAAGGGAAGAGTTAGCCGAAGACGCCAAGGATCTCAGAAGGCTATACACTTTGGCGCAGCAGAGAATCGGCGAGAAAAGCATGGAAGATTTGGCAGTTGAGAGATTTCAGCTCGAAGCAGCCCAGTTGGAAGTTGAAGCCGCCACTAGTGCTCTCCATAAACTCGCAGAAATGAGTCGAGAACTGTTGACTAAGGCGATCCTGAGTGTGGAAGTTGATAACTATATCAGTGTTTACCAAAACCCTGTTTTGATAACCGATACAAACAACAGTGGCTGTTTTGCTGAGGTAAAAGAAGGAGTTGCTAAACTCTCAGCCATGACTGATCAACTTGTGAGGGATGCAGGTATTGTCTTTGCAAAATAGAAAGAGGTAATGAAAGAACATGAAGGAGGCTAAGGAGTACTTTTGTATATTGTTTTGCCTTTGTGGCCTAAAAAGCCATGCTAAGGTTGACTTGTTTTTCCTTTGATATGTACAGAGATCAAATATGTTTGTTTGTTTAGTTGTGGAGGTGGAAGTGTGGAAGCTTATTTTTGTTGTATGAGTTTACATTCAGACTTATCTGTTAATTTGTTTTTAGACAAACATAAATGGGGTCAAGAGGTTTCTCAGTGCTGGTTTTCCTCCATCTTCTGTTATGAATCGAATGTTATCCCACATAAATTTAATACCCTTTTCTTGGCGAATTTTATGATAGAGGAGTGTAATTTTAAAAAATTAACAAAAATACATTTTTCTAAGTAGATACCTAATTATCTATTAAAAAGAATCTTTCATTCTCTTCATTTTTTTTTTTCTCCACATAGCACTCTAAATAAATGTAACTACAAAAATTATGATATATTTATACCCGTTATATCTAAAATGGAATAATACTAAATCTCTTAAGTAACATATTTTTGTAGCCATGAGTACATGAAATGCTTGAATTAAGATTTAAATGCATATAGGAAGTTCAGAGCAAATTACATGGCCTATTTTGAGAATTGGTAATAGGTAACATGTTTCATTTTAAGAAATGCAAGTGTTATGTTCACAATGTCTGTTATAATTTCACTACATTTCAGAAAAATGCGATTGTAATTTGTCCTAAAACTTTATTTTTAAATGGAAAGCAATATCATGGATTCAGGACCACAAAATTTATGACATTTTTAAGCCACATCAAATCTTGATGCCACAATCAACATATACCTGTAGCTCCCCCACGGCCCCACCTTTGAACTAAAGCTTGTCATTGATGAAGATTACATAATTTTATCTTGAAATACTAAATTCAGACCACAACATATCTTGCAGAACTTTTGCATTGTCATAAATCAATAGAAATTGATAGCAAGCAACACTCATAAGTATATATATTTCTCTAACCTTAAACAATGTCTACCAAATCCCATTGAAGGATATATATATTTTCTACTTTTATATTTAACCTAGTTGCCATTTTTGCATTATTACAATCTTCAAATGATGTGTTTTTTTACATAGTATGGAATAAAAGTTGATGGAATTCTTCGGTTCATTCTAAAATATATGCGTTAGTAATCCAACCGTATCGAGATTGTGCGGTAAACTACCGGGAAGTGGGGGTGGATCCGCCTTCTTTGAAGAGGATGTTGGTGACCGAAGGAACCCAGGTTGTGTTGCCGGGATTCATACTAGCAGTGGAAGATCTCCTTGTAGCATTGCTACCATTTTGATCATCAACTTCACTTTCTAATGCATTAACTTTCTTCATGCTCCTCCCTGCCTTCTTTCCAACAAACATTCCGAATTTCCAAGCTGTGAATATCCTGAACGCAGTTAAAAATTAAAACAGGTCTAACTGCCCAATGATGATCCTCAACATGTTGATACGTCTCTATCATCCCAGGACAAGTCTTGAAATCAACCATTTCAACCTCAGAAGGATCGGCCAAGAAGGTTCACAATTCGTTACCAAAAGGCAGCAGCCCTCGGAACTCGATGACCAGACACCCATTCGGTAGGATCCATGAAATCTTGCTGGTAGCCCAAGCCCCTCCCCGTTTGCGCCATTCAAATCGGTGACTCAATACATTCTCTTTCAGCCTAACAAACAGACCAACACAGTATGATTTAGCCATTTTGAGTTGCGAAGAATTTCCCTTCCAAAGGGTCAACAGACCGATAAATCCCACAGTAACTCTACCTTCACGCTCAATGTAATGTAAAATGCCAACTGGTGAGTGTTTCTCATTTTCATCCTTCAATCGAACCCAATCGCCAGCTGCCAGACCGAATGTGACATGTTCAAGGGTTGAATATCATTTTCATCATTTGCCAGTTCATCAAGTGTGCTGCAAAGCATGCAGGGAAGTTAAGCACAGAATGATTTTGAATATCATATACTTCTTTTCTTCAAGATAATTAGAAAATCAAAAGTTTAGTCACTCAAAATCCCATGATTTTGGCAGAGAACTTGTATTATTTCTCAATTATTAGCTACCAATGTTTAATGTTCAGGCTGCATAATGAAAACCTAGATACAATAGATTTGCATGGAAATTGCAACATTATTGTAATTGCATAGAATTATTTTTTATTGTAGTGTAGATCGTTATGCATTTTGAAACTCAGTATTTGGGCTGTTTTGGGTTTG
The DNA here is from genome assembly GCA_036250425.1 of Stylosanthes scabra. Taxonomy (NCBI): domain Eukaryota; kingdom Viridiplantae; phylum Streptophyta; class Magnoliopsida; order Fabales; family Fabaceae; genus Stylosanthes; species Stylosanthes scabra. The sequence continues at coordinate 187,258 of JASCZI010120852.1, forward strand.
TGTCTGATATTCTGTTTCCTATTTTAACCCAAATTCTCTAAAATATTTTCACATTTTTTTATTCTATTTATGTATCAATTTATGACTCTAATCATCTCCCAATTGCGCATTATTTCGAAAAGTTTACAAATACAAGAATCTGATCAGATGAAACCAAAGTAAATTTTACACGATCCCTACGTTAGTTAAACTCGTTGTTCTTCACAAGAAAAATAGGCATATTAAGTCACTAGTAATGTTAGAGATAAACCCAGGATAATTCACAAAATAATCCAAAAAAATATTACCTTAAAACATCTTGCAATGAAACCCGTCCTTCTCTAAGTCTAACCATCTTGTCACCAACTGAACTCTCATACAAATTCATAATGATGCATATCTGCAAACGTAAAAAAAGTGTAAGCTGGATAGAATCAAACAGACAGTTAAAACTCTGCTATCTTGTTGAACTAAATTGCGCAGAGCCACAGTTCCGGGGATGTCGGAATCACCTTCCAACACAACATAGTCGTCTGAAGCACCAGGCAGAGTGGCATCATATTCATAAATTAACTTAGCAAAATGTACAAATCCAACTACAATTATTCAAATGTGATGGTTAATGTTTGAGCTTCAGGACATGTGTCCATGTGCATGTATATATGACAATTCGGCCTTAGTCAACACTTAAAAATCACAATAATTAAAAAGGAAAAAGATAAAAGAAAAAAAAGAAGACATAATCATGATTCATGATAACTTTCTCATCTCAACAATAAACCAAACAAGTAAGCATGTTAAGGAATTTAAATTACTAGTAATGATGTAATGGTTTTCAAGGAATAACAAATCCATACACTGCAAATTATGTTTGTTTAGGTTCGTTCTTAAGACACAGTAAATCACAAAAACACAGATTTGATGAACACTCTTAAATCTTGTGAGAACCAAACCATAAAAGTAAATGTGACACTGGAATCCCATATTGAAAATGGCACCACAAAAGAACCTTTAACTGTGTTATTGCATAAACAACAACCTAATAAATCATGATCAATAAATAATACTCCAGATTTAAGAAAATATTTGAAGAACAAAACAGAACACCCCCCTTCTTTTCTCCCTACTCCTCCCAAGAACATTCTACTTAACTTTTGACTTGAATGTTCTCCATCTTGTTTGCTTTAACATTCAAGCCCATATCAGAATCAATTCTAGCCTCTTTTCTTTTTCCTTTTTCAGTACAAGATAAAAATAATGTTACATCAAAATCAATTCTAAACTGAATCAATTTTGCTAGAATTGATTCTACCAGAAGACCAAAGACACACTTCAGAAACATTATGATAAAATTAATATCTATCATGATTCACTCAATCACACAGGGACATCATAATAATAAAGGATTCCCACAAATTCCCACAAATTCGGGTGATAAACAAGTCAACATAAGCATGCACAAAAGTAAGTAACAATCACACCTCATGCAAACTCTTCTTTATCTCCTGCAATCCCATCGTAGGTATTTTTGTAGCTTGATGATGATCTGAGAATGCTGGAATGATCTCAGGATGGACTTTTGGTACCATCTTCAGTATAATGTTGTCATCTCAGTACCAATTGATCACTGCCATCTCACACAATATTCATTGTAGATCTATCTCTTTCTTTCACGAGTGCAATTTTTTTTGTCTTTCAACCAGCATGTTACTATCAGCGCTTCATCCAAGATTACTATTCTGGTAATGGAACACATTGACAATCAAGTTGTGATGGAAGTAAACATGAGGATCAGACTTTCAGCTATTCTTCCTTTCGGCAAATAGCTTCAATAACTTTCGAGCATCAGACTTTTTCCCTGGTAAAGAAAAATTTGAACTGATATATGAGATTGTGATATCTGATGGCACATGTCCTTTCTCACACATTTCAGTCAGCAATGTTTTCGCTTCAGCCCGATATGACATTCTAAGTTCCCTATCCATCTCAGGCTGGCAGGATAATTTGCACCATCCACAGATTAGAATGTCGTATGTTGAAGAATTAGGAATTCTTCCCCTTGTCAGCATTTCATTCAAAAGTTCTCTAGCTTGGCACATTTTTCCTGCTTTTGCATAATCATTAATAAGAGCGTTATAGGTTCCCACAGTGGGAACAAAACCCTTGATTATCATTTCACAATAGAGCTTCATAGCATCCTGTTTGTTTCCAGCTCTACCATGGCCAAAAACCATAATATTATAAGTAGTCGCATTGGGTACGAGTCCTCTTTCTTTCATCTCGCTAACTAATTTCTCTGCTTCTCTCATCAAACCAGCAGTTGAAAGACCTCCTAAAAGGGTATTGTAAGTGGTAATGTTTGGAGAGATTCCATCAGCCAACATACGTGAATAAGTATCGAATGCCTTGTCCACATGGCTTCCTACAAAGTAACCACGAATAAGGGCATTATAAGTAACAACATCAGCTAAAATTCCACTTGTCACCATTTCTGTGAGCACCGCATTTGCTTTTTTAGTCATTCCTAACCTGCAGAGTATGGTGATTAGAGTGTTATACACAGTCTGGTTGAGTGTGAGACCCCTATCCACAAGCATCTTGTGAATTTGCAAAATTGCATTTGCTCTTCTATTCCTTGAAGCTGCTTTAAGCATAAATTTATGAGTGATTGGCATGGGAACATGCCCCATAATCCACATTTCATTCAAAACATCCATTGCCTTTTCAAATTCTCCTGCTTTAGAAAGCCCCCCAATCAGAATGTTAAAAGTGACTGCATTTGGCATTATCCCGTAGCTCTTCATCTCAGTCAAGAGATCCAGTGCACCTTTAGTGTTCCCTTTTATGCAGTGTGTGTTAATTAGAGTATTATATGTAGTACAATCTGGAGCTAAACCCAACTCTATCATTTTCGAAAACACAGACTGCGGATCATATTTCCCAAGCTTCAAAAGCCCCTTAATCAAAGCATTATACGCAACAACATCAAACGGTGTGCTTTTCTCTGTCATTTCCTGTA
>JASCZI010120852.1:198918-212565 GCA_036250425.1 Stylosanthes scabra
TATCAGAATCAATTCTAGTCTTTTTTTCCAGTATCAGATATAAATAATGTTACATCAAAATCAATCATAAACTAAATCAATTTTGCTAGAATTGATTCTACCAGCAGACCAAAGACTTTAGATACACATATACAATAATATTAAAATATCGATCATGATTCACTCAATTACACAAATTTTCTCATCAACAAACATAGGGAAATCATGAACTGAAAATAATAATATTAAAGGATCCCCACAAATTCCAGAGATAAACAAGTCAACACAGGCATGCACACAAGTAAGTAATAAACTAACAATTACAGCTCATGCAAACTCTTCTTTATCTCCTTAGAACCAAAGAAACAACAGAGAGTAAAAAGAAGAAATAAAAAAAAAAAACTGAAAGCCAGAAAGAAAAAAAAAAACATGTAACTTCATTCATTTCTTCTTAGTTTGATCTTGATTTCAACAGGTTTGACAAATTCAAGAACCAAACCGAAGTTCAAAAGAAACAAATAACAAAATTGCACAGCAATAAATAAATAAATAAATCAACAGTAACAGTGCAAAACCTGAACTGAAGCATACCAAACTGAAAAAGAAGAAAATTGGAGAGTGAGGTGAAGAAGTTAGTGTGAGTGGGAGAAAGGAGTAACAAAGCAAAAGTTACAAGGAAGAGAATTGAAATTTCAACAGAGATAATAGAAGCAAAGAAAAAGAAAAAGGAGTGTGATTGATGAAGAAACAAAAGGACCTTATTTTTCGGCGTATGAATCTCCCAGAAAACTAAACTCAAACTGAAACGAAGAATCCAGTTTGCAAATTACACAAAGAGGAACATGAAACCAAAAAGTAACATTAAATACCTAAAATGGTCAATTTCTTCGGAGCTAAATTAATTTTTTTAAATATTAGATTTTAAAATTAAGAAAAAAAAATTAATATATGTGTACCACTATAAATCTTCATATATTTATTGCCTTTTTTTATTTTGAGATATATTATTTTTGTGTTATACGTAACTATTTTTATACTAACGTATATTGTATTTATGTGTTTTGTGATTTTTTTTAATAAATATTTATATTTTCTGTATTGTAAATGAAATATATGAAGAAGTCAGGCGATATGTATAACATTATTAATTATTAATCTTCTACCATTTAGAGAGTTATGATATTGTTTATTTCATTAAAAATTAACTATTCGATCAAAATTTTTTCAATGTTTATTTTGGAGTATACCAAAAGAAAATTCTACTATGAATATATTTAAATGTCTTTTACTGAGAATATTATCATATTTAAAAATTTATCTCTCTCATAATGATAGTATTAATTACACATCAGATTTTAATAGTATAAATCAATAGTTAAGATTCAATATCTTCACTAGAAGACATATTAATATCTTCATCAAAGACCTTTCCTTAAAAAAAAATACTTAATATTTGTACAATGTGCAAAAAAAATCATTTTCAGGGAAAAATGTTATAAAATATAAAAAAAAAATATATATTTTGTCTTTCATTCATGTTTTACAAGATGATAATAATAATAAGTTAATAGATTTTGAAATAATCATATTTATTATTATATTAATATTAAATAACACAAATATTACTTCTCAATTTCTATCCATTTCTAAGTAAATAATCATTTTAAAATATTTTATAATTTATACCATAACTAACATCAAAATTAAATGGTAAAAATCTTGGTGATTGAAAAGTTTTACTTATTATACATATAATTTTTTAATATAAATATTGCTTCTGAAAAATATAAAACACCAATATTATTCCTAAATTTTTTTAAAAAAATAACAAAAATACTTTAATTTTATTAACAACAAAAATATTTTTTAATTATTTAAAATTATAACAAAAACTTAATTTTATCTTGTAACAAACATGAGAAAATTATTTTTAATTGATATTATAATTACGTTTTGAAACAATTTGAAAATATTTTCGTCATTAACAATATTAAAAATTTCAATAATAGTATTCACAGGTTAAAAAAATAAAGGGAAAATTTTGGGTTGAGGAAGAAAGAAGGGCAAAGTAGTAATTACGTTCGGGGGACCCACATAGACGGTGACGTAGAAATGTGGTGGAGTGTTCCATTAATAGAGTGAGTTGCTATTCACTATTCAGTATTCAGTATTCAGAAAGCTACACGCACGTCTCTCTGATTCTAACGCCATTCTGCTTTGCTATTTGCTATTTGCTATTTGCTATTTGATATTTCCTAGTTTGTCATCTTCACTTTAACTATGTTCGTAAACTACAAGTCTCGGGTCTTGTTAATGTTTTGGCCTCATTCTTAATCTTCATTACATTATTTCATTTGCAAGACCCTCAATGATGAATTAATGATTGATTCATAGTTTCTACTTCTCAAATTAACTATTCCCTTTTAATCGATGCTAAATGTGAAAAATGTAAATAATATCTATATTAAGAGATAGTGTTAGATAATCAATAAATTTTCAATTTAACATTTAATTAATAAAAAAAATAACATATAAAAATTGAATGAAATCGTTCCTCCGAAATGATAAAAAATAGATTTTTAAAATAATAGAATAGATCACCTGAAATAGAAAAGGATATATCATCTAAAATTGTAGTACTAACTTGATGATAATTAACAAAATCATTAGCTACTTTTTAGTTAAAAAAAATTGTTTACAAATACTTTTTTATTTCTAATGTAATCTTTTGTGAAAAAATAAAGCTAGCAAAAATTAATAAAAACCTTCAATTACTTTTTTTAATTAAATTGTAAGCCACGATCTCAATTTTTATAATTTACAAGAATTAAATTATATTAATTGCTACTCCCAATATTTTTAAAAAAATTGTGTTAAATGAAATGGCTATTAATGATTTTCTTTTTTATTTTAAAGAAAAATTTTTTGCAAATGTAACTCACGATTTTAATTTTTTCTACAAGAAGCTTTGAATTTTAACAAATCACACATGTGTACTTCACTTAGCTCTAATTTTAATTTATTAAATAATTAAATAATATTGTAAATTCATATACATTCATGATAAACTATTGGACATACAGATACAGTCAAAATAATTATAAAAAAAAAAACTGGAGATACAATAATTATAAGGAAATGAATTATAGCGTTACCTTAAGGAAATAAATTTTGAATAGTGCTACAGAATTAACATTAAGGATCAATTACGGAGCCATTAAATTCAATTCGAAAGATGATAAGATTGGGAAATAAAAAAAAAAAGAGAGGAAAGAAGGATATTGGCTATTATAGCCATCAACATTGTTGACTATATAAATTTTCTTATTAATTTTTATAAAAAAGGTCAAAAGTATTGAGATGAAATAATTTAGATTAAGCTAGATGCATTTGGATTGAGTACAACTTGATCTATCATATTTAGAATATCAACCATCCTTTTTACTTTGGCGCTTCATGCAATCAGGCTCACTAGAATAATGTGACGTTAATACAGTTTGTTAGTAAGGACTAAGAAGCTTCATTTTGCTTAAACTGGTAAACTATCGATTGATGAGGTCACAAAGAAGAAAAACAAAAAGCTAAATAGGGGTTGATTGATCAATATTTATCTTTCTCTTTATGATTAGATTAATAGGCATATTGCATATTATGAATGGTAATTTTAAGTGACTTTTCCAAATAAAAGTTTACTAACAATATAATATGCTAGAAAGAATTATAAATAAAGAACATTGTTTATTGTGAACTGATGAGAGCTCCCTCTAATATTTTCTGTTTGCCTATGTTAGAAAATAAAAATAAAATTTAGTGAATTTGATCCTTTGAATTCATAAAATTAAGGGCAACTTACTTATATAATCTTTTTCTCTATTAAAATTATCCATTTACACCATTCATTTCAATATGATGGAATTGCACGAAAAACCTAATTCTATAGAAACCGTGAGTCTGGAGGGGTTTATGTAAAAAGCCAGAAGCTGTCACGGATTCTTCCTTTTTGTTATAGAATGGGCATAAATCGTGGAAGGGTGCCATTGTTTTTGGTTAAGTTGCACCCTGCCACGGATCTTGTTCATTTAGACGTCAGGCTTAGAGTTGTATAAAATGGAAAGCTTAAAATATTTAGTTGGGGTGAAATGGTCATGTCTACGCATATAGCCATAAACGAAAGACAGCACAGAAAAATGTGCAAGCCAATTTGTCTACGTTTTTCTGTGCTGTCTTTCATCCATGGCTACATACGTAGACATGGCCATTTCACCCCAACTAAATATTTTAAGCTTTTCATTTTATACAACTCTAAGCATGACTTGTATATGAATAAGACCCGTGGCAGGGTGCAACTTAACCAAAAATAGTGGCACCCTTCAACGGTTTATGCCCATTTTATACAAAAAGGAAGAATCCGTGGCGGCCTCTAACTTTTTACATAAACCCCTCCAGGCTGCCACGGTTTCTATAGAATTAGGCTTTTGGTGTAATTTTATCATATTGAAATAAATGGTATAAATGGATAATTTTGATAGGGAAATAAATTATATATGTAACTTGCCCTAAAATTAATATAAAAAAATTTCAAAAAACTCCCCTAATTATATATTCAAAAATTCGTTTTAGCGAATCGTATCAATTATCTTTTTGAAATTATTTATTTATTTTAAATCTCAAACCATAAATATTAAATCATTAACCCTAATTAAAAACGAAAACGTTTGGCTAATTAAAAATTTGTTTTCTATACTTATTCTTTTTGAAAATAGCTTGAATTTTTATAAATATATTCAATAAATATGAAATAAAAGTATTTTTAATAAATAGTTAAATACAAGCTACAATAATTATATTAGATAAAATCATTTCTAAAATTTAAAATGATTTTAATACAAATAAATATAATAAAAAACTAAATTAATTTATTAATATATAATGATATATTAACTTTTTTAATTTTTAAAAAGCATGTTTATGTCGTTGTTTGCCTCATTTGCTTAGCCTGTCGTACAAACAACCAAGAAAATTTCCAATACGTCACGTCACTCAATAGATACACAAAATGAGAAATTGTGCTTTAGCTTATGAGACTACTTCACTTGACCAATGACTATATTGATTGAGAAATACAGAATAAAGTGACTATTGCAACAGGGTCTGATCCAGCATGCTATATAGCCCTTGATAAAAAGGGTTGTGAAACAACATAGGATTTAGATAAGAGACTTAGCTACATCATTGGGATTTTGCTTGTGTGTTTGTGTGATTGTTTAGGGAAATTTGAATTGAAAATGATGATGATGGATAAGGGTTTGTAATATGATTGTGGATGGGAGATTATGTGACGAATGAAGTATGTAACTAAGAGAAGGAATAAAAATTGATAATTGATGTAGTTATGGCAAGAGAGAAATTGAGATAGAGGATTATTATTATTTTCAATATTCCTATTTATACTATTTCTATTAGTATCTAATATCTAATTCCATTTTTTCTATTGTAAACCTTAACAACTAATTTCTTATGGACAGAGAAACTGAAAATGAAAAGAAGTTTTCTATCTGATTACTCACCTTGCTTAATGTCAAATAAAAAGCGATACAGATATACAAACACAGATAGTGCATGCATCAAAATTAAATTCATATAAATATCCCAAGGTTAGAATAATTAAGAAAGCACATAAATATCAAAATACACATCAAAATCAGAATGTGATATCTTATTATCATATGTACAGATTGTTCAACTCTTTATGCTCTAAATGGTAATGTAAAAACACAAAATGGATAATTGTGTTTTTCTATGATGACACTACTGCCACCACCTCTAAAAAGAAACAAAAGTGAATTAGAAACTACATCAATCATCAGTTTATAGAGCTTCTAGATAGCAAACATAACTCAAGAAGCACACTTTTTACATTTGAAATCATGAATAAAAAATTTTACCAGGATCTTGGCCTTCATTTGCAGTATGTCTAGGAAGTGAAGAAACACATTTATTCCACGAATCAATACTGTCTTCTGATATCCCTCCAAGGATAGTGTCCCCTCCTGCGAAAGCTTACGATTCTTCTCATCTTTCTAAAACTTCCCATTAAACATTTGGCGACCACTGCTGGGAAGAAGATCCTACTTTGAGTTCTTGTTTTTCGCACAATGGACAGCCTGTTGTACGAAAATAACTCTGCAACAAAGCTGGTTATCTTGTTCTTTCCAACATGAACTCGTGCGTTATTGTACAGCTGGATCTTCCTATTCTCAGTGGCTACATCATCTGAACAAATTTCTTCATCATCGTCTTCGTCATCACTATGTCCTTTGGGTTGATAGCTATTAACTTGTGAGGATGACCTGCACTTTCCATTTATATCATTCAGATAGTGCAAGGACATTTTTCTGGACTAATACCATATCAGCATGAATCAATATCTAAAGGATGTTCATAGCAACATTTCACTATGGTTCCAGTGATAATTACTTTCAAATTTCAATTCTTTTAATTTTCAATTTTAAAATAGGATCACCATCTCTACTTATTCAAATGTGGGGGTAGCAAATTCGAAAAAAAGAGGGGGAAAAAATGTGTGGCCAGTAGGCAGTAACTGGCAGAAAAGGTACACAAAGAATAGAAACAAACTACAGAGGCAATGTAGCATTTTTAGCATATTCCAATATGTGGAATTGAAAGTTTGAAACATTTATATACAAGATAAAAATCATTAGCTAGGTAGAGGTGTCACTCTACTTAACAATATGTGGTACTTAACTGCCTCATTGAAGGAAGTTAAGATTAAAGAAATGCATGAGAGAAATTTGATACGGAATCATATTATTTAGTTGTTGAGGATTGAAAGCTGTACTTTTTCAAAATGTGATGAGAGTCAAGCTAAATGGCAAGAAAAAAAAAAAACAAATAGCCAAGAAGCAAGTCCTTGTGTAGTCCAACATGATTTCACAAGTTATTTGACCAAGAGTAGTGACAATACGGTTAAAACCAAAGTCCCCTACAATCTAACATGTGAAAATTCAAGCACAAAACAAATAGAAGAAATTTCAGTTATCCTAAATAGAATTTATTAAAAGCTGCTTAACTTTCAATAAATAAATAGACAAAACAAATAAGCTGAGTATGTCAATATAGTTGGTTAGTTTAGACATCTTCCTGCTGATACAGGACTTTAAACACATTGCAAGATTCAACTTAGCTACAACTACTGCAACCTGGCAATTGGCAAACAGCATGTTGATCCTTGATCCTAAATCATCCAACCAACTGCTGAATATTTGTTTTTATAGATAACCTATGGGACCACACGAAATTTAGTACCTGCTTTGCTGCTTAAAATGGAAAACTCGTTTCTTTGATCGCTTTCTTCTTCGAGCACCATAATAGCTTGAGACATGGCGGATGAAACGAAGCTTTGCATACCAAAACAAAATAATTAATATGATCAATAACAGCCTACCAACAAGAACATAAATTATGCTAAACAAGTAGTTCAAGAATGAGTATAGTTCTCAATTTATTTATTCACATATGCTACTTGCCAATGTTATAAGAAATATTCCATAGGGTGATTCAGTGCATATCACTAACACGTGAATATTTAGATGAAATATGAGAGACTTGGATATACAAACCTGGTCACCATCCCTGATGCCATAATTTCTCAGGAAATCATCATCTTTAAGAAGCTTTTGTCCATCGTAGCATAAGCAAAACTGCCGCCAAACATGTGGCCTTCACAACGAATGTAAAATATGTGATTATATAATCAGATAACAGGTTACATATTATATAATCACATGTCTGAACTGCACATGGCAAACAATGAAAAAACAATAACATCTCACTTCTAATCCAAGTTTGAACAACAAAGCAAAAAGTTTCCTTGTGCCTAGGTTTATTCAGGTATTCAACAACAATTTTCAATACTCCAGAACTGGTTACGGTCTATTGGCCGAAAGAGAATAAGAACTATCGAAGTTCACAAACAAGAAATTCTTCAACAATTAAATATGTAAAATCATACATTACAGAAAATCAAGTAACCAACACAGTAACATACATAACACACACCATGAAATCTTCCCTGGCCCCTTCTGAGGCATGTGACTGAAGACCACCTTCACCGCCTCCTTAAGCTCAGCAATAGTTGCTGTCTTCTCAACTTGAATATCTGCAAAGTACCAATGCTCTCTGGTATCATTGTTCCAAACACCAAAGCCAAATATTGTTTTCAGGTGGGAGCGAAAAGAATTTACAGAACAATGCTATTAAAAAGAATTTTGATTTCGGTTCACAATTTCACAATTAGAATTGTGGCCACACTGCAACATTTCAGCAACCACAATCACAGTTGCATACTAACTCTACAATTTCAGCACACAAACTCTTCTATTAATATTTTTACCCCCCGCCCCCAAAAAAACACCGTCATAAACTAGGAGGTGTATATACTTCAAAATAGCTGTCATGTGTGTGTGTGTGTATATATATATATGAATTTAATTTTAATGTACAGTGAAAAATTTACACATTCTAACACCATGTCAAGAGAAGAGAACAAATGTAATTGTACGGCTATGTAAATTAATATACTAATATATATTAGACATACTTTTAAATAATCTTGCTTAAATTTAACAGGTTATTCTTTCAAAATTTCAAACTTTCATACTAATATGAATGAAAATTCTATACATCAAAGAATTCAATGCAATTTAGTATGCATATGTTCCAATTAAGATATTTCAAATAATGCATTTCATATTACGGTGCTGGATACTTCATACTTGTACTTTCATCCGTTCAATAAAGCCTATGAGTTGAAATCTTAAACCATAATCAACCACAACCGCGATTTAAAATTAGTGCAGGGAGCAAATACGTACCGAAGGTAGATCCATCCAACTTGAGAACAGAAAGCCTGAGAGGCTGAGATCGAAGCCTATTATAAACGAAACTCTTTCTGAAGAAACTGGCGTCCATGGCTGGGATCGAAGAGAATTGAATCGAAAACGGTGATCGAGAATTAGAAGAAGAAGAAGAAGAAGAAGAAGAAGAAGAAGAAGAAGAAGAAGAAGAGTGGTTAGGGTTAGGGTTCGGAAGTATTAAGGTAGTGTGTGACATGGCTTTGAGTGAGTGAGTGAGAAGAAGGGCGTGAGTATGGACATTGCGTGGAGAAGAGAGTGGTATATAAATTGGGGAATGAGAAGAAGAGAAGAGAAAAAGAAGAGGAGAGAAGAGATTCTTTGAGAAGAACAAAGAGAATACGCAATGAAGGGGTGATTCTTTGGCTTTTGAAATGGGGCTTGTGTCGGGGGTGATTCTTCATTTCTTCTTCTTCTTCTTTTTCCATACAAACTGCTGAGTGAGTGGTTTGTGTTTCAAGGAAGAGGAGAGGCATTTTTGGAGAATGGGAGGATGACCGTTAAGGACTCACTCCAACTAACACAACGCACGAAAAACCGTTACACGTGGCCTCGAGTAAGATTGGGCTTATTTGGGCCTCATCCTAGGCCTGTGCTAGGCCCTTTCTTTTTAAATTGTGTATGACTTTTGATTTTGATTTCCTTCTATCTCCAAAACTTTCAAAGGGACCAACGCTTCCGATTTGGGATCTCAATATGAAAAATTCTTTGACCAAAAAGAAAAAAAAAAAGATTTTTGTGTGAATAAAATAAAGAAAATTATATAAATCTATTTTAAAAAATTAATAAAAATAAAATGATTTATTCTCCTAAATTAAATATGTATCTAATTACTTATGTCTCACCGTAGCATGTAATTATTAATATCCCTTGTTAAGTGGAGAATTGGGAATCCTTGTAGGGAACGCCTCATACTCAAACAGAAGGTGATTGTGAAGAATTGAATACTAAGAATTTACACTATTTGAAGGTGATTGTGAAGAATTGAATACAAAGAGAGGAATACATAGGAATAGGATTCAGCAAGTAGCCCAATACAACTGTTAACATAACATTAGATTAAAAAGATGTATTTTTTGTTGGTACATACATCAAATAAATAAGATGTATAAATACAATGAAGCCATGACAGCATGTCTTGTCTGCTATGCCCTGAAAGTTGTTGATACAATACACCAATTTCTCAATTCTCACTCCAAAAATTTCCTAAAAATGTGGATTAGTTGATCAAATGTTCCACAGACCACAGTATGAGTAAGATTCTTCTCCCTTTTTTTAGAGGCTTGTAGTGATGATGACTACATGACTCAAGTAAAATGGCTTTCCCTAGTTGCAAAAACAGGTTTGCACCGAAAGAGTTGTTATTATTTTCCCATGAGCTTATAGTAAGCATATAAACCAGAGCCACCGAAACCAAGTAGTTGCCCAATTATGTTCCACTGAAACCAAAACAAAACCATATTCTATCAAAATAATATACAATAAAATGAAAAAGGAGTGCTCCATAGTGCAAATCTCTGCAAGAAGAAAGGCTACTTTTATGATTTTAACGAGTGACAAGCCACAAAGCTACGACTTTATTGTCGTACAAGGTCCATTTTTCTTATTGGAAAGTGCTTCATGGCCAGAAATTTTTCCAGCATGTACTTGCCAGAATTATGTAAGAATTGGTTTCTGGCAACACTGATTCTGGCAATAAGAGAGGGCTCTCTAGCACTGTACTTTCGTATTGTCAGCGTGTGTGCGTGCGTGCAACGCCATGTGTGTGTAGGTGTGGGAGCATGTGTATACTCAATAGGAAACAGCTTCTAGCTACGATTACTCACAAAATCAAATGGTAGCCCACCAAAAATTACCCAGCCTAGACCAATAGTAAATAGATCCTGCACATCAACACAAATAGTTAGAATTTCGCACATAACAACAGAACACACCAATTATGACATCAATTTGAAGTAAAAATGAACACATATTAGAGATTCTCTGTTTAAATGAATGCATTAAGAATCTGGCATTATGCAGAGTAGTTATGAAAACAAGAACAACCAAGCCTCATGCAAACTATACTCCATGTCTCCACGCAATCAGTTCTAGACAGAAAAGCTATGCTAACATCATGAAAAAAACAAGGCCTTAGAAAACCACTAATGCCAACCTGTAAATTATGGGGGCATTATTTAAGAAAGGAGAAACAAGTAGCAGCAAAACAAACCTTTAGATTACCACAAATCGTCTGTGTCACAGCTGAATTTAGAGTCGTGTTCAAAAAAATGCAGTAGTTCAAGAAGAATGCCAATATGCAGGAAAAGAGCAAAACAACCTGTTCAAGAACAAAAAAAAAAAAAAAACATATAAAAATTACATGTTATCCTAAAATGAAATTAAGAGGGTACTGGGTTCAAGGCTTGATATTGATATAGACAGAATGCAATTGTTACTTAATGAACAAAAATATTGGCAGACTTTTTGGATTTTTACAATTTTCATTTGGAAACTTTGAAATATGTAATTATGTAAGACCCTTCTTCGACTCTCATCACAGCCAAAAAAAAAAAAAGGGGCTTTTCTTTGTGCCACCATCTTCTCCATCATCTCAGTTTTCTTCAATTGGCTTTTCTTTCATTTGATCATTGCTCTCCTTCCTGCTGCCTCCTGCTGTGCTGCCTCTTGCCACTATTCATTTTGGTAATTTTTTTAAAAAAAAAAAAATGGAACATTCCATTTTTTATGTGTTTTTTTTTTATGGAATGATATTTTGTGGATTTTTGTTTTTCCCAATTTTTTCTATTTTTTCCTCCCAATTTTTGTGGAATGATATGATTACAAATGAACTTAGCTTTAAGGGTAGACCAACAAGGCATGAACAATAGTAATGCTCAAGCAAATCAAATGGTCCATGTGGGAAATACAATTGCAAATGAAATGTGGGCTAGTTACAACCATTGAGTATTACATGTACTTAATATATGACTCAAGTATATTGAACATAATGTGATTTTGGATGATTTGATAAGATTGTATTTTAGCTATTTTGTTAATAACTAACTCGGAAAATTTCTTGCATTTTTTATGGCAAAGTTCTAGTATTTATTAATTCTATTTATACTTGTGAATGAATTGCATGAAATTTTTTTTGTGCCTAAACTACATGAAGTTTGAGAAGAATAAAATGAATTTATGCATGAATATGACATTTTAAGAAGAGTGGATTTATATATGACATTATGCATGACTATTTGTTCATATAATATTCATTTTAAAAATTTTTAATATATTGAAAACAATTAAACCAAACATGTTTTCAGTGTTTTCAATCTTTTGGAAATTAGAAACAATGATCAAAACAAACATATTTTCTAAAATCTAAAATTTGAAAACAAAAACAGTTTTCAGAAAAATGAAAACAGAAAACATTTCTTCAAACCAAACACCACTTAAGCTTCCATTTACTTTATTGAAAGTAACACCATTAACCATAGATGTGTTGGTGTTTTCACTTTTCACATTGACATTGACATTTTCAATGGGTTTTGATATCAAACCCCAGTTTTGGTCAAGGCAACTCTGAGTTGCTTCTATGCTCAGTGTTTTCATGTGAAGGCTTACCTTCCTAATTTTTCCATCATTTAACAGGAAAAGGATGATACTCTATTAGGGCCATTTGCACTGTTCCCACATTTAGTTTATTCTAAAATCATTGTTAACTTCACAAAAATATACTATATATACTATTGCAATTAACCAACGAATGTTCAATGATGACTACAAATAATTCAACTAAGAAAGGCTCGAGCAAAACATACCATAAAACCAGGTGAGAAGAGATAAGGGAAGTTAATTGTCATCTTCAAGTCCCCACGAATCAATGTCCAAATGAGCAAAACTGGCCCACATATGATACCTATAATATAATATAAAAGCATTCAGAGGCAGAAATTGCATTACATAAAAATATGGTAAGAAAGTTTGGCCATCATAGAAACTGTGAATTTACCATTGCACCACATAAGTCCAAAGCAATTCAGACCACTAGTTTTTCCTGAGAAATGGACATGATATGAAATGATTAAGTTCAAGCTGACCGGGAAACACAGTACAGAATTTGCACTTCATGAGAATATGAGAGAATAGGAACACAACCTATGCGGGAAATGGTTGCCAGATATATTGCTGTGGTGAAGTTTGCCAAGAAAACGACACTATAGCCATAAGCATCAAAAGAGAAGTCTCGAACTCCAGCAATCAGCGCACCAATGACAATTAAGCCAACACTGATAACAGCCTTATAGATTTCAGTTAAATGAAGGAATCAGACACATGCTTTCTCAAAAAAGTTGAACTTTAACTTTATTGAGTTATAAAGGAAAAGGGGTGATGATAAAAACGAGAGTGAATCAATCATTATCCTTACTGCAAATGCATATCAAGCCAAAACTGATAACAGCCTTATCAATTTTCCACTAAGTGAAAGGAATGAAGCACAATCCTCCAAATAAAAGTTTGAACTTACAGTAAAGGTTACGTAAAAGGAAGAAATAACCAAAAGGACAGTGAGCGAGTTATGTTATTCTTACAAACAGCAGAGAATAATACCTCTGAGAAAGCAAGTTACCTGAAAATAACAGAGGTTGAATATCGCTGCTGCACCAGAAGAAACTCTACAATCATTGTAAATACCACAGTTGTCCGCCTAAGAGTGGTGTACATTGGAACATTTACTCCACGGACAGACTCC
>JASCZI010120852.1:217797-232914 GCA_036250425.1 Stylosanthes scabra
GTACAGCAAAACCATATGAATGAAAAGCAGAAATCCAGGATATATGGATGGAATTAGAGCAGCACTAATAAATTGGTTTCCATCCTCAGTAACTGATAACTTAAGTACTGTGAAGTGTTATCAATCAACCAAGTATGAATATGTTAGACTTAAAGACAACAATGTTCAAGCTGTCGCTTAAGTGGATTATAATGTCTTTCAGTTCACAGTTTTCTCCAAGTGAGGACTGAAACTTCTAAATACTAATGCCAAATTAATTTGTTTGTCATATCTTGGCTCACACGTAATAAAGAAAGAAACAGAACCCTTTGTAAGTATCAACCTGAAGAAGTGTGATGACATTTGCAGATGGGAAGTTATATGATGAAAGAGCTGCCTTATTGAACATCACCAAGAGAACTACAAAACATAACCCAAAAAAAAAGGGTATTTCTTAGTAATGGAGCTTTTAGCAGTTAAGAATCAAGACTTGCAGCAACATCTACAATCTCCATGAGATTTTATGTACAAGTTGCAGACAAATTCTCAAAACATCATCTCATTGATCATTAACGTTTCTTTGAACAACAAGAGCTCCCAAAAACATACCTCCAATAATCTATATTACATTTCTTCCATATTCAAGTACACAACAGATATTAACAAACAAAAATGAAAGATAACAAAACTTCCCATATATTTGGAAGTAGAGGGTAGGGCTCTCGTAAGTTAATCATTTCATGTTAATATACTCTTCAAAAGTTCTTTTAAGTTTTAAAGAGAAAGAAAGAAAATGACAGGTTATCATGTAAGGTTATCCTTTATTCATTTCTATAAGCAATAAAGTACAATTAACTGGTACGCTCAATAACATTACATACCGCAAACCAAATTTTCAAAACCTCATATCACATATGAGAAAAGCTGCTAAATAATTTGATAGAAACCATAGCAATTGAAGGATGAAATGAAATGAAACCACAGGTCCTCTTATTCATCTTAGAATCAATACCACATCATATTTCTAACATAATGTTCTAGCTCTAGCATTTTCTTGCGCAATCTTCGAACAGTACCGGTACACATCACTCAGCCATCTACTATCCAGTAACTAATAAACATCTTATAACATCAAATTTTAAAATGCAACTTAAGACACTGTAACAAGCGAATACCAAAACCTTGCATATCACAGTAAATGGTTACTTTCTTCTTTTCCTCCTAAGGTCAACACCAAATGTAAAACCCTAAAAAATAATATCTAACCATATCTGTATCTATTCATATATTATATAGGGTTCTCCCAATCTGGTAGCCAACAATTTCATTCCATAAATTTCACTCCATTCAGCCTCCTGTAATATATTTTCTTCAATTTCTAAAGTAACTAACTACAATAAAAAAAGAAAGCTACCGAAAATCCTCTTCTGTGATGCAGGATGCTGAATTTTGATTTTTCTCAACTTAAATATTATGTCTTTTATTTTACAAATTTTTAAAACGCATATTAACATACAGTTCCGCAAATTGATCGTCCACACACACAACAGCATTCAAAAATTGAAATTATTATTCAATTAAAGAAAAAGCAAGAGAAAAAGGAGGTGTTTGGAGATGAGAGAACAAACCGGCGCAAGACATATAAGAGACAGCGGCGTAAGCACCGCGTTTGGTCATGGCGGAGCCTTTGAAGAGCTTGTCCGTTCCGTCGTGGTTCCGGCCAGGATCGGACACCGGAAGCATGGGTTTATTCTCGGACGAATTCGATACTTTGAGAGACATATTTTAATTTTTTTAATTTCAATTTTGTTTTCGCGGAAAAGCAATGAATTGAATTGAATTGAATTGAATAGGTTCAGTCCAAGAAGGACGTTAATGGTTGTTTGAGAGAGAGAGAGAGAGAGAGAGAGAGAGAGAGAGATGTGTTTGAAGAGGTTATAGAGTTGAGGAGTCAACCGGCCTCCAATACTCAATTACTCATCTTCCATACGCTTTCCTCTTCTGCTATTAAATATTGAATACTATTGTGTCGTATAATCCGTTTAACGTTGGACTCTACCAAAAATATTATTATTGTATAAATAAAGAGTAAATTCTCACCCAGCCTCACCATTTAACATTAGGACATTGCGTGTTCTAATAAATTAATAATGACAACCCGACCCCCTGATCAAATGATTCGTAGGACATTATGGCCCTCAATAAATAGAAAATGACAACATGGCCCCTGACTAAATTATCCGTCAGACAATCTACCCCTCTGTCAATGTTGCTATCTGATCTCTGTTAATTTTGTCTTTCAACTTCATTAATTTGTCATTTAACTTAGATTCTTGATCATATAAGACACTAGCAATAATTAAAATTTTATCTCTCACACCAACAGCATATAAAAAGTATAAAAAAAAATTATTATGGTGAGCATTTTGTCCCACCAAAATAATTCAGTATGGACATTAACGTTATATGTAAGGTAAATCCGTTAACTTCTGACAACAACATTAACAGAGGGGGTAGATTGTCTGACGGATAATTTAGTCAGGAATCGCGTTGTCATTTTCTATTTGTTGAGGGCCGCAATGTCCTACGGGTCATTTGTTCAAGGGTCGGGTTGTCATTATTGATTTGTTAGGGGGACGCAATGTTTTAATGCTAAATGGTCAGGGATCGGAGTGAAGATTTACTCTAAAATAAATAACTATTGAGGATTGTTGAAATTTCTATCACACATCAAAACAGCCTCAATTCACTTTCGAAAATGATCAAATTGGTCATTAAAATTACAAATTATAATTCAATTATCGTTAATATTGGTTGGGTCATTAAAGTCTCATTTTAATAATAAGATAACGGGATTACGATATTAGTATGATTAAATATAGGGTAAAATTTCGTTTTTTTTTTTTCGGACATTTGGGATAAATTCCAAAAATATGGTAATGTTTGAAAGAGTCTATTTATATTCCTAACCTTTAAAATTATATCAATCTTTTATCACTATCAAGCAATACTAAAAGATACTCACAAAGTCATAAACATAAATATTAATTCATACAATATTTTATTTGTGTCCATTATTATTTTTCGCATTATATGAATTTAACAAAAGATCAAAAGAAAAGAATCATATAATATTTCTTCTTTCTCACCTAAATTTTATCATTTTAGTTGTTTGAGTATGACTGTGATAAAAATTGTATCTAGAAAGCTATTGGTTAATTAATTTTGCATTTAGAAAAGTAAATTATTGGGATTTATTCTAATAGAATTGATGGTGAGACAAAATTAATACGATTTCAAAACGTTAGGAACACAAATATAGCATTTTAAATGTTAGGGACGTTTTTAAAACTTACTATACATGTTAGGAACAAAAATGATATTTTACCCTTAAATATATGTCATAAATTTATTAATTGGATACATTTTCATTCAAACACTTTAAACACTACTAGCGGCATTACAGGCACTATCGTGTCTGTTCAGTCGCTTTTCTATTATTTTTAAAGTTTTCGAAAATTTCAAATAATAAAATATTACAAATTAAATACATTTTAATACATTTTTTATCATTTAAGATATATAAAATGAATAAATTTGAATTAAATAAAATATAAAAATTTTTTATTACAGTGTTATTATGTGTAACAAAATCATTACATAGATTACACACATAACAGTAATGCTACATATACACCTATCTTCACAACCAAATCTAACCAAGCATTCCAAACTCATTCTCACCAATAGTGCGTCAAAATACGCTTCCTCTTTCACGTTTCTACAACTGCTTCATGTCCTCTTTCTCCATCTCCTCCTCCTCTTGCTACTGCGTCAGCACCGCCGTTGCCGCCGTCGTCGTCGTCTTTTTCTTCCTCATCTTCTATTTCCCCCTCCTCCTCCTCCTCCATTTTCTTTTCTTCTTCTCTGCTATGTTTTTTTTCTTCCTCCTTCTTCATTACTTTTTTCAAAAATCGAACCGGATTTTTTAAAGAAAACGAAGTAGATTTAGTTGAAAAACATAATCGGATTCCGTTGAAAAAATAAATTGCATTTGATCTCTTTAAAAAACAGAAACGAATTTCCTTAAAAAGGAGAACTTGATTTCTTTTCCTCCTCCTCCTTTTTCCATTTCGTCTTTGTTTTCTTCTTCTTTCATTTTCTCTTCCTCTTCTTGATCTTCTTCTTCTTTCATTTTCTCTTAGAAAAAAGAAAATGGATTTTGTTGAAAAATGAACTGGATTTCATTGAAAAAAATGAATTACATTTTGTTGAAAAATAGAATTGAATTTTTTTTAAAAAAAGAATTAGATTTCTCCTCGTCCTCCTCTTCATCATCATCCTCATCTTCTTCTCATTATTGTATTTATAAATCTTCATCTTGATTTTGTTGCACATATTAATAATCTAATTTTTTTTTATCATATCTTATTTAAATAAAATTTATTATTCTATACATATTAAATATTAAATGACTTTTGAAATGTTTGTTTTTATTTTTTGAATAATTTTTTATTTGATATTTTTTAAATTATTATTTGACTAATTAAAATAATAAAATATGAAAAGTAATTTCTTAAAAAGAATATAAAGCAAATCTCTAGTAATTTATTATTTAATTATTATTCATCTATCAATATGTTGGCATGTATATTATTTCTCAACAAAATATTAAACTTTGTTAATGCTATATTCCAATGAAATAATAAGTATTTTAGGCCAAAGGACAAATATTATTTTAACAAATAAATTCAATTTATCCTTTTATAATAATTTTTTTAAAATTAATTTTAAAAAAATATTAATGTCATCAAATATTAAATTCAGGATTTTACATCTTAATAGTTCATTATTTTTTATAATTTATGTCCAAGTTTTAATTTAATATTAAAAAAATTAGATAAGTGTTTTAAAGGTTTTTTATCTTAACTGAAATGTCATTTTTGTCACAAACAATTTGTGTTGATCACAAAAATGTTCAAAACAAAAGACAATGACTTTTCACCATCCTCTTCATATTTTTTGCATGAATTTTATGAATTAAGATCTATAAATTATAAATTTTCATACCATATCATGCATGATCATAATATTTTGTGTTGTGTGAGAGAGGAGAGAGAAAGATAAGTGTACTCCTTTTTAAAAATGAAATTAAAATTGGTAACTTACTTTTTTTTTTATATATATAATATTTGACAAGTTCACCATATCTTATTTATTATCATATTTTTTTATTTATGTATAATTAATTTATACAATCATAATTAATGATTTTTTAACTTATATATTGGCTGTTTGAAAATTTTTATTAATGAATAACTTTTATTCTAATAATTATGTTTTTATTCTAATAATTATGTGTAATATAATCAAGCTAATAAAATATAGTAATATAATCAATTGTAATATATATTATATACACATAAAAAACACAAAATTTATTTTTTTGCATTTTTTTAGTTAAATCCTAATAATATTTCTAATATTTTAAATATGTTATATTTATATCAAATATTTTATTTCATTATATTTTTATCAGGTCAAAATTAAAATATTTAAAAAAGATATTCTATGTCGTATAACATAATAGATTTAAACATAATATTTTCAAGTACTCATTTAGCACATATAAACCAAAAATAAATATTAAAATTTACATAAACATAAAGTTACAAAATTCGAAGAGTGTTATCTAGGAGGAAGAATAAATGGTGCTAAAGTAGTGACTCTCTATGATTCAGTATTTTTAGTTTTCTTCATGACTAACAATATGTAGGATAGTAAAAATAAATCTGCTCCATGATTAATGGTAGAATAATCGTACTTCATGTAATCTTCATTTTCTTTTGTTACTCTCTTATATGGTTGTTTCTTCAAGAATTTTGTGCAGGATACTTCTATTTTATTGTAGTTGTACTCTATAAATTTTTTAGTGAATATTCATGTCAATTGAAATACATAAAAAAAATGATAAAAAATGAAAATAAAAATGTGAAAAAGAATTATAAAGATATATAAAAGAGTACAAACCAGATACATGAAGTAATAGAAAATCGCATAAAATTGATGTTGTATAGCATAGCTGCACTAAAAACTGCCCATCTTTTTAAAATATGAACTAAATGAAGTTAAAATTATGTTAGAGATCGTCCTTGCCAAAATTAATTATCCTTGATAGTCATAAATAAATAATGCAAAATCATGAAAAATAATTTTACCAAGATTAGTTTATTCACAATAAAGGAGATGTCAAGATAAACTTTGAAAGGCGTACTAGAATCAAGAGAGTGTCATCTGACTTCCTCACTGTCATTATGTATTGTTATAAATAGATAGATATATTGTTATAGATATATCACGCCGTATTAAAGATAATTGAATTAGGAATAAAAGAGATTCACCATTTGTAAATTTAATAACTAATTTGATTATTTCCAAAAGTCAGGAAATATTTTAATGCATGTTGAAATTTTCAAAAATTAAATTGGACATTACCTTAGTAATTATTAGTTTATTACTAATTATTATTAAAATTTAATTTTCATGTATCTTTTATTCAAACAATTAATTAGGTTTATGTGAGTTAACACTAAACTTATTGTTTGAAATTTCACTTTCTCTTTAATCTGATATTGAAGTATCAATTTAGTTTAGTCAATTTGGATCCTCAATACTCACTTTAGTTCTAGCTCTATTTATGTTGCAGAAATCTTTTTTTTTTTTTTTTGATATTTATATATTTTCGTATTGAAAATGGTGTGTATAGTAAATTAATTCTTATCTTATAAAATGTTAGAAACTTATTGAGGTGAATTAACTTTCTTATTTTGCAGCTATTATGTTAGAGATTAATGTAAATCATAAAGATCAAATTCGAAGCCTGAATGGACTAAATTAAAATTTAAGTAGCTGATTGAAGTATAAATGAAATTTTAATAATATTTTAAGTCTTAATTCTTAACTCTACGTTAACTTGTGTTTGTGAAATTATATATTATTTTTTATAAGTTTAACTTTATTATATAATTTATAATCGAACTAGTTAATGAGCCAATGAACTTCAACTAATTTAACATACTAGCTCTAGTTGCCTCGTGAATTCGTTGACTCACTTTCAACCGTAAATATAAAATAGAAAAATAACATTTTTTAATAAGTTAGATTTAATTATTCCCGCAGTTTGTATAGTTTGGTTCAATTTTCAATTAAGTACTTATAGTTTTTTTTTTTTTAATTAGGTCCATAAACCATATCAATATTTATAATAGGTCTATGTTGACAGAAGTAAACCTTAAAATTCTATTTATAAAGTGTAAATTTACCAATTTTACCCAATCATTAACCTTAAATAGAATTCTCTTCGTCTGAAAATCTCTTATTCATAGTCTGAAGTTATATTAGTATCCCGAGAAACTCTCAAAGAGGCATGAATCCAAGCCAAGGTATATCCTCTATTCTACTTTCTTCGGAAAGCTCATTTCCAAGGATCCAAGACCTCAACAAGAGAAGACACTTATGTTTTTGTGGCGATGCAATAATTGTGCTTGCTTTCACGACGGTGACAAGCGACAGTACAAGATACGTTGTTTGTGAGAGGAGGCCAAAATGCAACTTCTTTGAGTGGATTGATGATAATGATGATTCAAACTGTGGATGTGTAAACGCAAAAGAGAGAAGGGTTTTGTACTTCTATAACGCACCCTCATTCTTCGAACTTCCAAAATAGTAAAGAATCCAAATAGAATATTTATTTAATTTATTGTCCTAATAAAAGGTGTAAGTTTTTTTAATGGGTTGATGAAAAAAGATGACAAGCTTACCTTTAATCAAGTGCATGGTGCAATTAGAAGATAAAGAGCATCTATTGGTGATGTTTGCTCAAGGGTTACACAACAAGATTTGGATATCTGCAAAGGATGAAATTAGTAGACTAGAGGCACAAGAAAAAAGTAGATAAAAAGGTTAACTTTGGAGAAAGAGATATTGAATATGGAGTTTTGTCAAATTGATACTTTTGTTGATCATGAACACCCATTTCCTTGTTATGATATCCCCTATGTCATTCAACAACAAATACATAAACCAATTGGTCCTTCATTTCGGTCTCAACTACATGAACCCGAGTTTGTCCTTTTAATTTTTGCACAATAATCCCACAACTTGGCATATTGCATAACAACCTTACTATGCACTTTTTTCTTTGCCTTCTTTCTCGCCCAATAAGCATTAGAGACTGAAATGTTAGCTATGTATTTATTTAATTGTCTGAATCACAATTGCAAGTTTCATGTCCTCCCCTTTATTAATGTGTGTCACAATCTTGAAGCCCAATTGCTTGATGCAATTCTAGCACTACAATTCTCTCCGCAAGTACGTCTTCTTTTCAAAGTCTTCGGCCTAACATAATCAGGCACTATATATAAAACCCAAAATTTTAATTAGTCCAAATAAAATAATTAAGTTATTTAATTAATTTAAATAAAGGCACTAAGGTAATGAGAGCCCAAAAATCAAATGAAAAGTTAAATCTCGGAATTAGGAACTTCCGCTGAAATATCTAAATTCAGTGAATTTTTCTAAGTGAAGTAGTGTGTACAGCCAGTTAAAGTTGCGCTGTAACCTAAACCGTTTATTTAAGTAACGGTACCGGCTTAGCGTCGTTGGGAAAAGTATAAAATGAAAGTAAAAATATAGAAACCCTCCTAAAAATATTTAGGACACGAACACGAACATCTATTTTAAAGATTTTGGCCCGAAGTGAGCCAAATATACAAAATTACCAGAACACCCTTCATTTAAAGGGCATATAAGGGCTATTGCCCTTAACTCTTTCTTCTTCTTCCCTCGAAGAGAAAGAGAGAGTGAGCAGAGATGAGAGAATGAGAAGCGGTGGTGTTAAATATTATTCACTACGAACTTCAATCCTCAATAACTTTCACATCGGAGCTCCGATCGCCGCATCGTTTGTAGCTACGCGAAGCTTGTTCCTTCCACTTCAATCGCATTTCTACTTCTTAAACCTGTGAGTTTTTAGGGTTTTACGGGTGTTGAGTTTTTGTGATTCTTATGATTTTAGGGAAGCTCAAGCTTGGGTAAGAGCTAAGAATCACCACCCATATCGTTGGTTAAAGGTAAATGCAACTATAACCCTTGCCCTCATAAATTTTATGAACCCTAGACTAAGATTTTGGGAATTTTTTGTGATAATAGATGATGAATGATGGTAAGAAGAGGTTAGATGGGCTAAGTGAAACTTGGTAGAGCTAAGAAAGGCAATGGGTATGAGGACTTAGTGCTTGAATGCTCAATGGTGTGGATAAACACCATGGATGTAAATTGAGCGTGGAATTCATGTACGATTTAAGTTTCGGTAAAGTAAAATGTAATCTAGCATGATAACTTAGGTTAGTTGTGTTAATGAATTGATCGAAAAGCTCATACAAGAGGAAAATAGGCTTAAGAATTGTGGAAGTTATTCTGTCAAATTAGTTCAAGGAGCTAGTAAGGCAGCAAAGCATTGCCATTTCTGTAAGAAGGAGTGACACTTCCAAAAGGATTGTGCTAAATGTAAGGCTTGGTTCGAAAAGAAAGATATGTTTCAAATATATATATGTACTCTTGAATCGAATTTAATTGATGTTTCTCGTAATTCTTGGTGGCTTGATTCTGGCGCTACAACTCATGTGTCTAATGTAATGCAGGGATTCCTTACGATCCAAACCACAAGCCAAAGCCAAAGTAAGATGTTCATCTACATGGAAAACCGTGTAAAAGCTCCAATTGAAGAAATAGGGACTTACCGCTTGGTGTTGGATACTAGTTTTCATTTAGATTTACCTAGGACACTTTATTCTGGTTTTACTTTTATTGGTGGACATGGTTGCCTTAATTTATGCAAGAATTCTAATATTGTTGGTTATGGTGTTCTGATTGATGGTTTATATAAATTGAAATTACTTGATGAATTCTCTTAATACCTACTTATTGAGTACCAGAACAATATCATTATTCGACCAAATATGCCTAATAATGAAAATTTTGCATTCTTGTGGCATAAACACTTGGGTCATATATCCAAGGAAAGAATGGAAAGATTAGTAAAGAATGAGATTTTACAGAATTTAAATTTTACTGATCTTGATTTATGTGTGGACATTAAGGGAAAACAAACAAAACAAAACAAGAAAGGTGCCACAAAGAGTACTCAACTCCTTGAAATTATGCACATGATAACTTTTCACGTTATGGGTATGTCTATTTGCTTAAAGAAAAATATCAAGCAGTTGATGCTCTTGAGATTTATATAAAAGAAGTTAAAGACAATTAGACAAAAACGTGAAAGTTGTTAGGTCAGATAGAGGTGGTGAATATTATGGAAAACATAATGAAACAAGACAATATCCAGATCCATTTGCAAAACTTCTAGAAAGATATAGTATATGTGCTCAATGTACAATGTCATACACACCGCAACAAAATGTTGTGACAGAAAGGCGTAGCCGAACGTTAATGGACATGGTTAGAAGTATGTTGAGCAATTCTTCTTTGCCCAAATTCTTGTGGATGTATGCGTTAAAGACTGCAATGTATTTCTAAATAGAATTCCTAGTAAAGCTATTCCAAAAATTCCTTTTGAGCTATGGACTAATAGGAAACCAAGTTTAAGGCACTTGTATGTTTGGGGTTGCCAAGCATAAGTAAGAGTATTCAATCCACAAGAAAAGAAGTTAGATTTTCAAACAGTAAGTAGATATTTTATTGGCTATCCAGAGAAGTCTAAAGAGTATATTTTCTATTCATAATACAACATATTATAGTTCACCTTTGGGTAAAATCTACAATATACTGACATACGATAAATGCCAAATTTATCGTACTTAAATAAATTCTCTATCAAACACATGTACTCTCTTTGGAAAATACATATATTCGATTCAAGAATAAAATTCACAAGTTGGTAAAGATTTTTCTTTTGGGCAAATCTGATGGCATGCCAATTTGAAACCAATTTAAAAATCAATTATAAAAAAGTAATAAATAGGGAGCATTATCATCATATCTTCATTAAATAGAAAATCACAAATTTTTCATAACACATGCTCTGATACCACATGTAGAAACTAAACTTAAGCGGAAGCGTTAAATAAGATCTTGAAAACTTGTAATTTTCATACCTGAATTGGATGCCATAGTTAACCTTGTTATAGTTGGGTTGAACTTAGATATTGAACTTGAACAAAACTAGAAGACTGATTTCAAAACTGCCCTCTCTCCCTTTGCCTTCCTTCAGACGTTTATGATGATGGTGGTTTTTTTTTTCTCATAAAGTAAAACTGTAACATCGTGTCTAATGGGCAGAGAGAAGACCGTCTTTATTTGTGTTAATTACTTAAATCTAATGCGTTCGTCAAGCATCAGCATCAACGGTGGAGATTAAATCATTAATAATAAATCTAAATTACATTTAGGCCACAATGTAAGTTTATAATAAAATAAACTTCTAACATTCTTCCACTTGGCCTAAATGTATTCACAATCTCATGTAGCATAATCATTTTAATGGAGTAAAATACTTTGTGTGAGTTATGTCAGTCATGCATTTAAATAATAAGCACACTTCCTTTCATATACTACAAACACTAGTAAGTTAGACCTAAGATAAACCCCAAAAATGAATGAAAAGGAAAATGAAATGAATTAGGACAAGAAATAAATGAAAGCTAATCATGCTAGGGTTAAAGGATGATGAATGATGAATATAATGCTGATGATTGATGATATGTGATGTTTGATAAATAATGAATATGTATGATGTATGATGATTAATGTTTGATGATTAATGAATACGTGCTAAATCTAGTTTAATGTTTGATGTATTGATGATAATGATGTATGAATTTATGAAAATGTTTTTAAAGACTTAGTACCTATGCATGATATGGTTAATTAACATAGTTTCGAAAACCAGACCGCCCGATCGAATTGGGAACCGGTCACAATCACGATCCGATTCAACAGGTATAACCACAGATTTAGGAACCAGAATTGAACCGATGAACCGGCCGAAAATCGATCGATCGGACCAAACCTGGACCCGGCCGATTTTCTCTTGGCCAAGGAAATTTGTTCCAAAATGTTAAATTTGGGATTTGAACCCTTGACCTTTAAGGTCTAAAATTCCTAGCTTGCCACTAGGCTATGCAATTTGTTTTTTATATGGAATCAAATTATTATTTTTATATATTAACTATCTTTGTAATTAGTTTATATTTATTTATTTTATCTTAATTTTAATTTGTATTCATTTATAAATTAATTATATTTTTATTTGTAAATCATTATTAATATAAAATATTTTTATTGAATATTTATAAATTAAAATATAAATACAAAAATTATTTGCTAATCACAATTTATGTTTTCTTTTTCCATGATCATGTAATATTTACTAATATTTTTTTCAATAAATACTTATATATACTAAGTATAAACTAATTAATAAATTATTAAAATATTAAAATAATAGCTATTTTAATATAAAATGACTTAATATTGGCCTTATATATTATACATGAGTGAGATTATAACTTTGATTGATTTAGTAATTTAAATTAAGAGGACATATTAAGATTTATATCATGATATAATTATATTTTTGTCTTTCTTTTTATTTTATATATTATTTTATTATTAAACGATTATTACGGTTGAATCGGTTAAACCTTAAAAACCTCTAATCGTTAATTCGAACGGTTCGATGACCGGTCCGGTTTTCAGAACCTTGTTAATTAAAGTCCCTAAGATTGGGAAACTAACGTTTTTTTAGAAAAAAAAATAAAAGTGAAGTGTTTTCGGAGTTAGGAAAAATGTTTTGATTGGAAAATGTATGGTTTTGGATTTTTACCAAAAACAATTTTTAGACGAACTTCGGTGAACCGTAAATCGATGTATGTTTCAAGAAAATGGATGAAAAGTATATGTTTTCAAAGCTTGTTTAAAGGTTTAATGAATGCTTTTAAAATGGTTAAATTTGACTAAGAGAGCAAAAATATTTGAGTGTTTGAAGTTTAAGAAAAAATTGAGATTTTTGCAATGTGCAGTTTTTCTGCACTGAACCGACTTACCCTGCAATGAGTTGACTCACTGGACTTGTATTTTCAAAGAAAATGAGTTTTTGAGTTGTAAGAGTCAACTCATATGACCTATGAGTCAATTCAAAACTAGACAGAGGCCAAATTTGACAATCTAAGTCCCAGGGAGTCGACTCAAGCCCTCATGAGTCGATTCACCTGAGTTGTTTTCGAAAAAGAAAAGTTTCTAAGTGTGGAGAGTCGACTTTAGGGGGTGTAAGAATCGATTCATTTCTATACAGAATTGAAATAAAGTTTTCAAGGTTGCAGGAAGTCGATTCATCTAGAGAAGAATCGACTCAAGCTTTCAAATTGATGGTTTTCAAACTTTGAGAGTTGACTCAGGGCAAGCCAGAATCAATTCATTTTCCAACAGATTTCAAAGTTTTGATGTCAAGACTCTAGAGAGTCGACTCACTCCAATATGAGTCGATTCACTGGGAAGAAAACTATGTTTTCAATGTTTTAAATGTTAAGAAAAGCTTTCTGTTACTCCCTAAATGAAATTACGTCTCATGTTAGTCCTCTTGAGATGAATGATGACATGAGTTATGAAATTCTTCTTCAACTAATCAAAATAATTTTAATACTTAACTTACTACTGCTAAACGCAATTCTTACTACTGCTAAAGTAAGAGTCAACACGGCCAATCCATCAATTCTTAAGTTACTCAATTAGAGAACTGGAGATTATTGAAGATTGTAGCAATAAGTTATTATAAAAGATGAATATGCATCATCAATAAGGATTTAAGTAAGATAGATAATTAAAAAAAATTAGGTTTACAATAAAAAAAAATAAATGAAAAAAAACTTAAGTATATTTGTCTCTGTATTAAAAAAAACTTGGTCCATCTCTCTGAATATTATAGAAATTAGTTTAATAATTTCAATGTAATAGGCCATTTTTAATAATTAAATCTTTCTAACAATTTTTTATATTAATTTTTCTCCTGATTTAATATTGGGACAAATTATAGGAACCAGATGTATAATTAGACCAATAATTTATTATTAAAAATACCCCAACTTTCGAACCCCGCCTTGTGTATGTAGCAATCTATTGGCTAGTGGCAGACCCTTAAATGAAGCTTCAATCAATGGTGGATTATGTTGGTTGGGCTCACCAAATTTAAGTGGCCCCCAACTTATAATAATAATAGTGGCACACGTATATATAAGCCACATTATGAGAATTAGGGATTGGAAAAAGAAAGAAAGGAAGGAGAGACAGCCGTGTGTGCTCCAACGGCGCCGAAGAGAAGAAGAAATTGGAAAATGGTAGTCCCAAAGTGCACATCTTGACTTGGTAAACTTGCTCTATTTCATATGAAATTTTAGTATGTTATTCATGGTGTAGTGTTGAACATTAGGATATAACTTACTAGTGTTATTACCTTCTCTTGTGTCTGATTTGAGATACCCACTTTGTGGAGGGTTTATGTTGATTTCATCCGTTGTGATGATGTATTTTGATGATTGTTGAGATACCCTAGTGCTACTAGGAGACTGATTGTGTACCCATTATTATTGATAGTGGAAGATTTTGCTGGACTAGGTCCCGTGGGTTTTTTGTCCCTCTTTTGGGGGTTTTCCCATGATAAAATTGCTTGTGTCTCCTGTTATTAATTTCTGCATATTATCTGCTGCTTGGAGTATCTTTGGTGTTGCCTATTTAACTACACAGG
This sequence comes from Stylosanthes scabra, assembly GCA_036250425.1. Lineage (NCBI taxonomy): Eukaryota > Viridiplantae > Streptophyta > Magnoliopsida > Fabales > Fabaceae > Stylosanthes > Stylosanthes scabra. The sequence goes on from JASCZI010120852.1 coordinate 232,595, forward strand.
TTGTGGGAAAATTATTTTGGTGCTTCTGCTGTTAGATAGGTTCTTGTTTGAACTGGAATTTTCCCAACAAAGTGGTATCAGAGCTTTGGTTGTTTATTCTGTGCTGATTAAATGGAGGAAAATAATATGCATGGGCCAAATATGGTCAAATTGGATTTCAAAATTTACTATATTTGGAAGACCCTCATGGAAGATATGCTGTATAGCAAAGACCTGTATGATCCTATTGAGGGAGATAAAGCCAAAGGTACTAAGTCTGATGCTGAATGGAAGAAGTTGCACCGGAAGGCAGTTGCTTTGATTAGGCAATGGCTTGATCT
>JASCZI010120853.1:5018-22866 GCA_036250425.1 Stylosanthes scabra
GAACATATATTTGGACTCTGGAGATTCTCTTCTACAGTGCCAGATAGATGCATGGAATAAACAAGAGAATTCTGAGAAAATTGCTTTCCATCCAGTAGATATTGATGGTAATGATCCAAATGATGATACTTGTGGTATATGTGGAGATGGAGGGGATTTGATCTGTTGTGATGGCTGTCCATCAACTTTTCATCTCAGTTGCTTGAATATACAGGCAAGTGTACATATTGTTTTAAGCTATTAGCCAAATGCCATGTCAAGGTTCTTCTTTATTGCATAATCTATTGATTTGTACAGTTTATGCTCTCCTTCTTTTGTTCCTCTACATCAAAGATCCCAATAATTGGATCTTAAGAACTCTTCCACCAAAGAAGATATATCTTGGAGTGTCCCTTAGACCCATACAACCCTCTTCCTTCGGGGAAAAAAAAGGACTTTAGATAGCTTATTTTGGCATCATGATGGCTTCTTTTCCATTCTGAGCAACTTTTATGATTGTTTCAGATGCTCCCCCCTGGTGAATGGCATTGTCCAAATTGCACATGCAAATTTTGTGGAGTAGTCTGTGGTCCTGTAAACAAAGAAGATGAATCAACTTCAAATGCCCTGCATAGATGCAACTTATGCGATAAAAAATGTATACAATTGATCTTTTTTGGTTTAGATTGAAAGTTCTTTTCAATGTGCTATGTGCTCTTGTAATTTTTTCCCCTTAAAAAAGGAGGTTTAATTTATGCGTGTAAAATTCTGTAGTTCATGAATGTTGTGCTAAGGATGTGAAAACCCTTCCTACTAACTCTGACGTGTCAAGGCCTTCCTTTTGTGGAAGGGGCTGCAAAGAGGTACCCTTTAAAGTTGTCTTGCAGTAGTTTATAATAAGACTTTACATTTTAAGTGTTTCAGAACTCTTCTTTCTAGAATTTATGTATTTTTAAGTTTTTAACAGCAAGGAAGCAGTGAAACAGAAATATCAGTTAGCACTAAAGCTTGATTCTGAAGTATATTTATTATGCTTTCACAGCTTTTTGAGCACTTGAAGAAATACCTTGGTAACAGGCATGAATTAGATGGAGGCTTTACATGGTCTCTCATTCATAGAACAGAAGACGAATCAGAGTCATCTAGTACGGGAATTATCCAGAGGGTGGAGTGCAACTCCAAGCTAGCTGTTGCATTGACTCTGATGGATGAATGCTTTTTGCCAGTTGTTGATAGGAGAAGTGGGATCAATTTAATACATAATGTTTTATATAATAGTGGGTAAGCAATAATATGCTTATGCTTTTTTATATAATATGCATATCGTTTGATTTGTGAGCACCTCATTCTTCTGAGGCTTTTTTTCTTTTTTTTTTGTTCATACAGTTTCTAAAACTTCAAATAGGAAGGTTGGTAAATCTACAAAAATGATTTTACCAAGTGGATTGGTCACTACAATCTCTATATCCCTTTTTATCATTGGCCATGGCTTTATTTGTACTATTGTTTGCTGCAACATACTCACTTTTCCAGTTTACTGAATAGATTTATTTGCTTTTTTATTTGTTGTAGGTCAAACTTTAGCCGGTTGAATTACACTGGCTTTTATACTGCTATTTTAGAGCAAGGTGATGAAATAATTTCTGCAGCTTCTATCAGGTGCGTTCTTGAGACTTCCTTTTGTATTTGGATAAACTTTAGATCCTTACTAATGCTAAGGGGGGCAACACTTCTAGTAGTAGTAGTAATAATAATAATAATAATAATAATAATAATAAATATAGGGAGAATGTTGGTCCCCTAATATTTTGTGCTAATGTCATACATATACTTTTCCCATATTTATGGTGATTTCAGTTAAAAGTGTTCAGTTTTTACTTATTTATTACTGTGAAAAAAGGAGACTGACCTAAATATAAGCTATTTAATATGCTTTCTTAGGTTTCATGGAACCAAGTTAGCAGAGATGCCATTCATTGGAACTCGCCATATGTATAGGCATCAGGGGATGTTGCGCCGCCTTTTTTCTGCCATTGAATTGGTAAAACATGAAAATTTTCTATGTTATTTTCTTTTTAACCAATGTCTATACAGAAGTCTGACATACATTCTTCTGTTCCCCTCTCTATTTCCCTATTTGAAGGCCCTATGCTCTCTGAAGGTTGAAAAACTGGTTATTCCAGCAATTTCTGAACTCATTGATACGTGGACAACTGTTTTTGGCTTCATGCATCTTGAAGAATCACTCAGACAGGAAATGAGGTCATTGAATATGTTGGTCTTCCCTGGTATAGATATGTTGGAGAAATTGCTAGTGAAACAAGGAAAACCTGATGGTATTATAACTATTGCATTTTCTCTTGAACTCTAATTTCAGCTAATTACTTTTTGTTTATGGTACTCGTGTTTCACTTGTCTTTCCCATCAGGTGTTGAGAAAATGGAAACTAGAGATGAATTTGTTACTAAGTCTAGTATGGGTGGTAAGTTGGATATGAATTCCTCAGCTCTGGACGATCCTCAACGAAGTGATGATGCTAGTTCAAATCCTGACAATAAAATAAACAATGACTCCAGTGATGCTTCTCAAGAACAGGAAAATCACCTTTTGGTTGGCAGCAATTTATGCTCCAAATCTCATTCTGCAGAGAGATCATCTGATTTTGTTTCAAATAAATGTGTTTCTCCTTCTAGTACCAGCAATGATGTGCTAGAAGCAAACAATAAAACAGTGACAGCTTCTCCTGATAGTAATAAATTGCATTCGGTGAATGTATGTCCAGACTCTGATTCTGCAAAAATTCTGGCACAACCTGTTTCTGACAGGAAATGTCACATGCACACTGATGACGTTAATCCAGGGTTGGATTCTCAAGTGGGAGATAATGCTTTTTCTTCTAACGAGGTTGATATGAATGATATCCATGACGAGGTTCTTGAAGTTGGTCATTTACCGAATTTATCTCACGATAAAATTAGTAAGGAGAACAATGAAGTTGTAGATGTCTCTGGTTCTGTTCCTGATCATGCTGATGAGAATTCTTTGCGAGTAAAATCTGATTTGAAGGATGAAATTATATTGGTGGGAGAAAAGAATTTGGACAAAGAAGTTGCATCACGTGAAATGTGTTTGGATGAAACTGGCCTAAGTGCACCTGGACCTGGTGGTAGTTCTGAAACTGATACAGCTTAAAACATTGGCCTAGTCTGGTACTGCTGATGTTTTTGAATCTACTGCCCATATCACTATTCTCAAATGTTTTCTTCAAAAGATTCAATGCCTTTTATGCAATCAGTTTTTGAGGCTGAATAGTTTCTATTGATTTCAAGGGACAGATTGAATAAATTGATCCCTTGTGTCAACAAGTACGAACTTCTTAAGGTTCCGAGTTGACGGCATCTCATGTCAATGATCCTTTGCTATAATGCTTCAAGGAACTTTTGGCTCAAGATGTGTGCTTTTGGCGGAAGAGGCGAGTCAATCAAATGGTTAAGGTTGCCAACCTGTAATATGTGACGGCCCTCTGTACACCTGTAGATCCTTTGTAGATGATTATGATGCGCGACATTTGTATCTGATGTTTGAATCTGTAGGAGTCAAGTAATTTTCCTTCTCAAGCTGTCTGGCATTCGCAATTTGCTCACACGATATTATCAAGTCATTCAAGTGGAGATACCTAGACCAATTTTTGGTTTTGATTGGCACCATTTTTTGTTTGCTTGTCTACCTTTTGATGGGTCGTTTACTGAAAGCAAGAGACTAAAAGTTGTTATTCCAATCCACAGCACCTTTTGCTCATCTGTGTGATCCATGTTTGCCCGAGTTCCTCATCCAGAAATTTTTTCTATATGCTCCTCAAAAGGTCAGTTCTCGCATAAAACACGAACCTTATGCTTGGGTGTTCTGTGAATAACATCCTCAGATTGTATGATGTTTGAATGGGTTGGGAATGTTTCTATTTTTTTTTCTTTCTGTAATTAGTACATGGTTGATGTTTGATGTTGAATATATTTGTTGTAACTTGTAACACTTACGGTCGTTTAGGATAGTAGCTCCTTCCACATTTTGAGAGTTTTATGTACATTTTTGTTGTTCAAGAGTAGTACAGAAATCTAAAATGCTGCGGCTGCAAGCCTGCAAGTGCCAATTCTGTGATATCGAGGCACAATGTTTACTGTTAGATTCACCAATAGGATTCTATGACTTCCCTTTGTATTTTTCTTTTTCATTTATCTTTGGCTTGTTTTAACTTTTAGGGAAGGTTTTGGTGAAGACATCAATATGTCTTTTAGTGAAGATATTGAATCTTAATCATTCATTTGTGCTATTAAAATTTAATGTGTAATTAATACTATTATTATGAGAGAAAGATAAATTTCTAAATATGGCAATATTCTCATTAGAAGATACTTAAATATTTTTACAGTAGAATTTTCCTAACTTTTAAAGGTATATTAGCATTAAAAAAAAAGTCTTAAACTTTTAACCGCTTTACCTAACGTAGAACGTATGTTTTAATGTTTTTATAAATAATGATAAAGAAGATTTTTAAATGTTTAATGAATTATAAATTTTAATTCTTTTTTTTAAGAAAAATTTTCCAATAAATTATTAAGGATGCTGTTTGGTAGAACTCTTATCTAATTACTATTCACTAAAAAATCTCTAATGCATAATTAACTTTTAATTAATTGATAATATACTGTAATAAGGATACGTTGAAAATAGTAAAAAAAAAAGGATACGTTGAAAATTCAATTGTAAAAGCATCCGATCCTATTAATGAGTAATACTAAAAAAAATTTTAATAGATAAAAATTAATTAATAAATTTTGAATAAAAAATGATACTATATTTACATCCAAATAAAATAAAAGACATTTAATTTTGAAATAGAAAGAATAGTACTAGAAGGTTTGGTTTTGGAAAGTTAATGTTGTTAGCTTTTTAAAATGGGTGGAACTAATTACAGTATTACACAATACACGACCTTACATTACTAATAATACACCATTAATATTAACTTATCAAATTGCCCCAATTTTGTTTTCTTTTTTAATAATTTATCTCATCAATAATCAATAATTAATTATAATAAGAAACAAATTTTTTTGGTGACTTAATAAGAAACTATTTATCTATACATTAATGATTTTTTAATATGGAAAGTGTTTTAATTAAAATAATTATGCTATATAATTTTTTTTTGATAATATTATATGTACCATTGTACACATCCATACACACAATTTAACAACACCAAAAAATGTAAACATTAGCACGAAAAAATGTAAATTTTTTTGTTAATGTTCACATTTTTTCGTGTTGCTGAATGGTGTCTACAAGTGTGTATAATAGCACACATAGATTAATTATTTTTTATTTTTAATTATATAAATTACTTTCTTTATAAAAAAAAAGAGAGATAGATAATTTCTTAAAAGAGAATGATTATATGTAACTACTTAAATTACTAAATCAGTAAAATTTAGTTCTTTAAATAATATAAAAAAATTATTATTAAAATATGTTTCACTATATGTAAAAACACAATACAAATTTTACAAATAAATTTAATATATAAAATATAACAAACTATTTATAAAAGATTATACCACTAATAAAATGAAAATTAGTCTAAAGGTTATGAGTGTGAATATTAAATATTACAAAGTTTTTTTTATAAATATATAATAAAAATAAAATAAATGTTTCTTTTAAACCTGCAGACAAATATAAAGTATTTACTATTTTTTTTTCCGAAAGAAAGGTGACTTTTATTTAATTAGAAGAAAAATTCAAGGGAGCCCATATCTGGGGCACAACAAGAGGTCCAGCAAGCTGAGACCAAATAAAAAAGAAGAGAGGGACACAGCTCAAAAGACCACATGTGGAGTGACTAAAAACCAATAAACAGAAGAAAGAAGTAACTCAACAGATCACATAATGAAAAACGACAACTAAACTGGAGTTAAGATGAGTTCAAGATATGAGAGATGCGATTTCTAGGGTTCACTTCCACCCCCAATTCTCTGAACATCTTCAAGCACGCATCTATGGTTTCCTTCGCATCCACTATCGATTGTTCGAAGATCCAGGAGTTCCTTGCCCTCCAAATTCCCCAACAAGTGATTGCAGCTCGAGCCAGCTCCTTGGAATCACAGAGACCTAATCTGCAGTTCTCCAACTTGTAATCCCAGAAATCCCAGAAGGTAAGCATCCTAGACTCTCTCAGGTTCACATTCAAACAATCCTCTCTCCAAATTACTTCTGCCTTCTCACAATAGACCAAACAATGCATTATGGATTTTGGGCCAACGCCACAGCGATTACAGAGAGGTGAGATGGCAGGGATCCGATTGTGCAGTAAGGACGCGACTGGCAGCTTCTCATGCAAAGACCTCCAAATGAAAAACTTCAATTTGGGTAAGATAGAGAGCTTCCAGAGCTGACACCAAACCTCTTTGTGGCGGAGGGGCTCAGGACAGAGATCAATTGGGGTATGAAGGAACTGGAAAGCAACTTTGTAACCTGAGCTAACTTCATATTTGCCACTTCTGCACATCTTCCAGGTGAGAGTATCTCTGTTTCCTGAGATTGGGGTGTTAATTATTCTCTGACTGAGCCAATGAGGAAAAATTTGGTGTATGAGGTTCACGTTCCATTGCCTGCCTGCTATAATCAGGTCCTTGACCCAGTGAATGTTGTTTCTTAACAGGGAGGGCCATATTTCACGGGGCATGCTAAAAGGATATTCACCAGACATCTAGGGATTCGAATCGACTTTGACACTAGCACCGTCTCCAATTCGCCAGCAAAGCTGCTTCTCCAGCACAAAACGCCCCTCAAGCATGCTTCTCCAGCCCCAAGAAGGTAAGATTCCCGCCTCAACCTTCATAAAATTGCCATATCTAAAGTATCTGCCTTTGTAGAGTTTAGCTATGAGAGAATTAGGTTGAGTAGCTATTTTCCATCCCTGTTTAGCTAAAAGGGCTAGGTTCTGAGCCTGGAGATCCTTAAAACCCAGTCCCCCTTCCGATTTAGGTCTGACCATGAGGTCCCAACTAACCCTGGCCATCTTTCTTTCATTTCCTCTCTGCCCCCACCAGAATTGGCATAGAATTCTCTGGATATCTTTCAAAAGAGAGGAAGGGAGTTTGAAGCAAGACAAAGTATAAATCAGAATCGCTTCCTCGATAGCCTTTATCACTACGTGTTTGCCTGCTGTAGATAGGAGTCGCCCTTTCCATCCCTGAACCCTCCTTCTCACCTTCTCTTTCACTTCACTGAAAGTCTGATTCTTCGATCTCTGGACCACAGAAGGAAGCTCCAGATACTTGTCTTGGGCCCCAACATGTATGATATTCAGCCTATCAGCCACTTCATGTCTAAATCCTTGGCCTGTATTGTTGCTGAAGAACAAGGAGGATTTATCAAGGTTGACTTTCTGTCCACTCACTTGTTCATATCTATCCAGTAGGGATAACAGGTTAAAGCAGTTTCCATAGAGACTTTGCAGAAAAGAATGGAATCATCTGCAAATAAGAGATGGTTTATAATTGGACATCGCCGATTAACCTGAACACCCGAAATTGATCCGTTTTGCTCCGCCTCGTTTAGCAAATAGGAAAATACCTCTGCACAGAATAGGAAAAGGTATGGGGATAAGGGGTCTCCTTGACGGATTCCCCTTTCCGACCTAAACAGACCATGTGGTTGACCTTCAACGACAACGGAGTAAGAAACGGTAGTCACCAATTCCTTGATCCAGCCAATCAACTTATCATTAAATCCCATCTTCCTTAGGACAAACCAGAGAAAAAACCACTCCACCCTATCATACGCCTTGCTCATGTCCAATTTTACAGCCATTTCAGCTTCCAAGTCATGCTTCTTCGTTTTTAGGTAGTGCATATAATCATGAGCAACCAAGATATTATCCGAGATAAGCCTCCCCTTAATGAAAGCACTTTGATTGGGACTAATTAAATCATTCATGAAGTTTTGCAACCTAAAAACCAGCACCTTAGATATAAACTTATACACCACCGTGGCCAAACTGATGGGACGAATCTGATTCATAGCCTTAGCATCCGGGACTTTGGGAATGAGACATATGTGGGTATGATTGATCGCCTTTAGGATTCTTCCATGCACAAAAAAACCCCTCACCGCCCTAAAGACATCATCAGCTACCAAATTCCAGTAGAACTGAAAGAACTTTGATGTGAACCCGTCATCACCCGGGGCACTCTCTGGGTGAACACTGAAGACAGCTCTTTTGACTTCCTCCCTTGTAACTTGTTTGGTTAGCTTTCTATTCATGTCTGGGGTGACTTTCTCAGCAAAATTCTCAAAGATTGGGCTCGGATCGATCACATTAGATGCCAGAAGAGGTCCTTATAGTAGCCTTCAACCACTTCTGCAATTTCTCTATGAGTTGTGGCAAAACCCCCATCATTCTTCTCTAATTTCCAAATTTTGTTCCTCTTGACCCTGGCTCTATAGGACTTGTGGAAGAAAGTCGTGTTCCTATCACCCTCCCTCAGCCATTTGACTCTGGATTTTCCTCTCCAATAATTCTCTTCATTTATCAAGGCACCTTCCAGCTCCTTTTCCAACTGAATCATCCTTTCCCCCCTGTTTCCCCCATAGCCCTACGAGATTCAATGTCAGCCGATAGCCTCTCAATCTCTTTCAACGAGTTTGACTTGGAGGACTGTTGCCACTTGACCAGCCCATGCCTGCATAGTTTCAACTTTTCAGCCAAAATAAACATTACTGATCCTTCAATTCTCTTACTCCAAGCCTGAGCAATAATAGACCGAATCTCCTCAAGCCCACACCATCTTTCCTGGAAGCAGAATCTACGCTTTGATTTCTCACTTTGAGGGTTAGTATTTAGCAATAAGGGAGCATGGTCAGAGCCGTTTTCTATTAGTCTCAAAATCATGGCATTAGGGTACAAATCACACCACAAGCTTGAGGCTAACCCTCTATCAAGTCTTTCTAGAATTTGCTCATCCTCGGTTCTTCTATTTGACCAAGTAAATTGGTTGCCATTCATTCCCAAATCAATTAGCGCATTCCCATCAATGAAGTCTGTAAATTCCTCAATGGACTGCCAGGCCTTTGGCTCACCCCCTTTCTTCTCATCAACACTTGTGATTGCATTGAAATCCCCCATTATAAGGGTTTTCTATGGCAGTTGTTGAAGGGTTTCTGAAACTATACTAAACTGCTCCTTTCTAATCACATCAGAGCTGTTTAGGTGAACATCACTTATACCCCAATCCTCCCTCACTGCTAGATCAGTCACCCTAGCTGCAATAAGAAAACTCTCCTCAGCAATCACTTCCACTTTAACCCCATCACAAGCCAAAGCTAAACCGCCAGCAATCCTACCGGCTCAACTAACTTCCAGTTTGTAAATTTGCAGCTTCTTAATTTTTTCTCAACCAAACGAGATTGGTTTTTTGTCTCACAGATAAACACAATCTCGGGAGAGTGGGATTTACAAATCCCTTTTAAATTGTGGACTGTCAGGGGTCTCCCCAAACCCCGGCAGTTCCAGCTTAGGATTCTCATATCCCCTTGGGTGCCATTTGACGGCTGGCACCCCCCACCTCAGCTTCCTTCCCAAGACAGATCTTCTTCTCGTTTCTAGTGTTCTCCTTACCCGGATTCACCCTTTTATTTCCAACTCCCCCCTTATTTCTCCACCACTCTGCCTCGCTGCCTGCTTTAGATCATGGATTCTCTTGAAATTAGAGTTGTCTTGCATAACCAGGATTGAATTCTCCTCTGTGTTCATCGGGGTTGGGATCTCTAATAACGCAGTTCTGTTTATTTTACTGCTATTTTCCGCTTTACTGTTTGTTTCAATTGTCTGTAACTTACCCTTCTCCTTGTCTCCCCTTTTCTCTTCTTTCAGGTTCAACTTTCCCATGCTATCAGTTAGCCACTCTGGGATGGGTTTCTTCTCCGGCTGAGGGTAATTTCTATCTCTGTTCTCTTTCTCCTCCTCCTTTTTAAACTTGTCACTGAAAATCCGTTTCCCTACTTGGTCTGCTCTTACCCATTCTCCTAATGCCTCCTGTTTCAGCCTATTCTGTTGAGTGTCCTCCATCAGCATCTGACAATTTTGTGGATCATGACCAAGAGAAGCACAATACAGACAGACAATCCCTACTCTCTCGTATCGCAGCCCAATCTCAATCTGATTTCTGCCTGGACATTCCAATCTCAGGGAATATTTAATCCTCTTGGTGCCATTCAGCTCAACTCTTGCCTTGACAATCCTATTCTCCCTCCCCTTCATCTCAAACAGATCCACCTCCAAAACCTCCCTAATCCTCCTTGCCAGTCTCCGACCTACTTCCAGTGTCTTGAATTGCTCAGGCAGGCCCTAGAATTGGACCCATAGGGGAAACGATCTCACTGCCTCCTCGCCATTCTCAGCTCCTTCCTCCCATTTCTCCAGGTGAATTACAAAACCCTTGAACAACCAAGGGGATCCTCTAGCAATACGATTAACATCATACTCACTTTCAAAGAAAAAGTGAAAGAGATTCTTACTTAATTCAGCTACTCTGAATCCTGCAGGTTTGGACCATATGGCTTTCATAGCGTTCTCCATCGTGCCCACAGAAAGCCCCGATCTGCGAAGATTCTGCCAATCAAGCTCCTCTCACATGTCCTGGAGCTCTCTAAGATGTCCTCCTCTCCCAATTGCACCACATCACCCTCCTCCTCATCTCCTCCAGCCGTATTAGGAGGCCGATCTACTCCTCCTTCACTCATCGTGAGGCTCTGCTCAAGATCTGTTAGCAGGTGATGATCCACAAGGCTCAAGGCTTCAGGATCTATGTGAATCTTGTGGATCAAGTTAGATCAAGAGTTGTCAGTTAAGCAAAAACCCTAAGACGCAAGGAAACCCTAGCAGGGCGCAAGGAAACCCAAGGGTCGCTAATATATATAACTAATCATAAGTATTTACTAATTTATGTTACAATTTAAAATAAATATTAATCAAGTATTTTTATCATATGTATAGGTGAATAATATAAAAATTTATTTAAAAAGACAAATGAAAGTATTTTTATCATAAGAGGCTAGGAATAACATAAATCAAATATATTTAAAAAATTATTTTTTTTAAATGGTACAGTCATTTTATTAAAACACTTTTCATATTAACAAAATATTAATGCATAGATAGTTTCTTATTATAATTAATTATTGAATAGATGAATTATTTTTTTTTTGGTGTCTTGAATAGATGAATTATTAAAAACAAAGACAAAATTGAGGACATTTTGGTAAGTCAATAATATTAATGGTGTGTTATTAATAATGTAAAGGTTCGTAATTAGTTTCACTCTTTAAATTTTATGCAGCTATGTTTGGTAAAATAAAAAAAGGGTAGATTTTAATAAATACAAACTACAAAAATTATGTTTCATAAAATTATTTTTAACATTTAAAATTAATTTAATACACATAAATGTAATAAATAATAAGAATAAATATGTATTCATATATTGAATTATATTATATTTTTGAAAAATGCAAGCTAGTTTATTTTTGAAATTTGGTATGTTAATAGTATTTCACTATTAAAATAATTTTAATATTATTTTGAAAATATCTTGGGACTCAACATTGTAAGGTCAATATTTAAGTCAAATTAATACTCTCTATTTTATTTTAATTGTCTAATTTTATTCTAATACGCTAACTAAGATAATCATCAAATTGTATTAAAAATCTAAAAAATAAAATTAAAATTACAACAATACTTTTATTATTAATTGGCTAGGTTAAATATGCATTAAAGATTGTTTAATTGGTTATTGGAATTGTGAAAGTGTATATAGAAAAATTTTAATTAAATGCATTTTGAAATCGTAAAATAGATAAATAATTTGAAATTAAAAAAAAAAGAACTTTTGTAATTAAAATGAGATGGAGAGAATAACTACCATTGGTTGAGACATATACTAGAGTAATACATGACACATAATTTTATCTTCTAAACTCTAAAGTACATTTATGAAAAAAAAAAATCTAAGATAGCTAATTTTAAAACTTTACTAAACAAGACATCTAAAAATTATTTAAATATTTTATTTTATTTATGAGAATAGGTCGAAGTAGCAGATTTTCTTTCTTCTTTTCTTTTTTCTTCTTTCATATTTCTTCTTTTGTTTTGTATTTTTCTTTTGTGTGTATGCTAGTATATAAATATTACGATGTCAAAATTGAAAATTCTGGCATTGTCACCAAACTATTCAAAGAATAATCCGTTGGGAGGGCACTTTTGTTCATATCATGCCATTTTTTTTTTAAAGAAAGATTTTGAAATAATGGGATGAATCTTTTTTTCTTGTTTGTTTTCTGGTCATATAATGAGCTGAACTTGTCACACAAATAGACATGCTATTCCAGAGATTTGTTGGTTAGATCTAAGATTTGATAGTTTTAAGGTTCACGATGATGCCTTAGCCCACTTTGATGTTAATCATGTTATCTAGTCTTTTGGAGTGTGCCTTAAAAACCTTTCCAGATTGTATTGCTGAGATCGTGGCTATTGATCCCAGTTTCAAGTGAATTCACACCTTTTGCATAAAACACAATAATTTATTCTTGTCTTTTAGATTGATTACGGCGCTCAAAGGGAAAGCAACAAATAAATTAGACGACAACAATCTTTGGGAGCACAATTTAAAAAAAAAAGGGTCCAAACTAGAGAACTCTCAATTTTGTCATTTTATTGGAATTATTATAATTAATATTTGTCTTTAAATTAACTTGAATGGAAAGATTTCAAGAGAAAAGTAAAAGATAAAAATTGAAAAAAGAAAGAAAAGAAAAAGAAAAAATGGTGGCGTGGAGAGTGAAGAAGGACAAGACATGATCCACTTGGTTGCTGTTGAGAGCACTTTTGTATGCAGATAAAGAGACAACAACCACTTACACGCCGAACCAACCAACAACAACAATACTATACAATATATGTAGGTTGTGTGCGGTTTTGAAAACACCAGCTAATTTTATTTACTAAATATATTTTTTTTTTGGTGTCTTTATTTACTAAATATATGATAAACTAAATAATAAAAATAAAAAAAATTCAATTTATTTTATTTTTTGCACATGAAATATTTTGAAACATATATACTAAATAACATAATCATAAAAAATTAACAGAAGTAATAAAAAATAAATAAATTATGTTTTTGTGTTTCTCACTTTCTCTTATAGTCTTATACAATATTTTATCTGTTAAACATAATTTGGTATGTTTATATATTGTGTTTATAAACAAACGATTACTAAAAATTTAAAAAATTAACCACAAAGTCTATTATTAGTATAAATTGAAAAGACTATATATATATATATATATAAAATTAGCTATTATATATTTACATACAAAAATATGTATTATTTAAATGATTTTTAATGTATTTGTTGTTATTTTAGGCCCTACATATTATTTAGTATGTTGGTATAAATTATATTTTTGAGAAATTTTATGTATATAACTATAACTATAAGTCATTTTGTCATGTAAGTCCTATTTTTTTTTGGACATGTTATGTAAATTCTATTAAGTTATAATAAGATTTGAATGGTTGATAAGAAAAAAGAAAAAGATGAAGAGTCAATACATAGTTATAAATAATAACTCATATAAATTTTAGATAATAACTAAATTTTAAATATATAAATTATTGATAATAAATTTCGTAATTGGAAAAATGTTTTACATACTTTTAAATTTTAATAATGAAAATAAAAAAATTAGTTAATAAAAAAATTTGCATATATAATATCTATCTATTATTCTATTCTATCATTTCTGTGTGTATTAAAATTACAAAGTAGAAAGTGGGAAAGAAAGAAGGAAAATGGCGGAAACGCCGTCGTGTGCTCGTGCGCATCTCCGCACTCGCTTTCTGCAGAAAAGCGACACACAACCACATAACCATAACCATTAACCAACTCTAAAATTAAACTACCTAGCTACCTCTCCAGATCCCTTCAGATCCATTCAAATAACTTCACTCTCTCTCTCTTTTTCTCTCTCCCTCCGCCTGGTTTTCGTCGCCCGAATCGTCCTCATCACTCTCTCACCCGTCGTTTTGTCCAAAAACAATTCCAAGAACCACCACCTCATGTCGAGTGATGATGCCGTGAAACGCGCACGCTACGCTCGCCGGCGCCTCGCCGGAGAAGGTAGCAGCAGCTCCGCTTCTTCTCGCCGCAAGCGCACCAAATTTCACCATAATTTCCGGTGAGATCTTTTGTTCTTTAAAGTTAACATTCTTGGAAATTATAAACTCAAGTTGTAAGCTTTTTTTTTTTAATTTTTTTTTATTGTTTATTGGCTTGGTGATGGAATGTTTTGGTCCAAGTGCAGTGACGTGGAGGAGGATCGATTTGATTCTAGCTGTGATGTAGAGGGTGAAGGTGAGTGGGATGAATCTGAGGTAGCAAAAGTAGAAGATCAAGGGGTCAAGATGGATCTCACCGATGATTTATTGCATATGGTATGCTCTCGAATTTCGTTTTCCCCCTCTCTCTTTTACTCAATTTGTGATGCTAATGGTTTTAAAATCCGTTAAATGCAGGTTTTCTCGTTTTTGGATCCTCCCAATCTATGCAAAGCTGCCAGGGTTTGTAAGCAGTGGCGAACTGCTAGTGCTCATGAAGACTTCTGGAGGACTTTGAACTTCGAAAATCATTACATTTCTGGGGAAGAATGTAAGCTTGAATGCATATCTTGTATCAAAATTATTGAATTTATGATAATTCGTGTTGATATTGGAAATTTTGTAATAATCTTCCTTAAATTTGCTGATTTAAAAAGCTTTATGTATTTACAGTCGAGGACATGTGTAGGCGTTATCCTAGAGCCACGGCAGTGAGCATATCCGGTTCCACAATTTTTTTGCTTGTCATGAAAGCCATCTCTTCCCTGAGGTAGGTTGTTTTGGCAGTATTAACGTAGTCCATCAAGTTATCTGCAACCGCGTCTGAATCTTTGTCATCTTCAGAAATCTTGAGGTTCTAACACTGGGAAAAGGACATATATCGGATGGTTTCTTCCATGCCTTGGAAGATTGTTCTATGCTGAAAAGACTGAGCATCAATGATGCTACGCTTGGCAGTGGTATTCAAGAGATATCAATTACTCACTATAGGATGTGCCATCTTCAAATAACAAAATGCCGAGTGATGCGTATAGCAGTCAGGTGAATATGTTTCGGTGCTTAACCAGCATTTAGTTGTCCCTTTCCTTCAAATTAAAATGTTGTCTTATTTTCTTTTCCAGGTGTCCACAACTTGAAACCATGTCGTTGAAGCGCAGTAACGTTGCACAGGCTGTGCTTAATTGCCCACTTTTGCATGAACTTGACTTAGGCTCTTGCCATAAACTTCCTGATTCTGCGATTCGCTCAGCTGCAACATCATGCCCCCAGTTAGTTTCTTTGGATGTGTCTAATTGCTCATGTGTTAGTGACGAAACACTACGTGAAGTATCATTCTCTTGTGCTAACCTTAGTTTCCTTGATGCCTCATACTGCCCAAACATATCTCTTGAGGTATGTTTTAGTCTATAAGTAATTTACTTCTTGATGCCTTGTTTGGCTGTTCAAGCTTGATCTGCTTTTGTTTGACATACTTGTTTCCTCATTGAAGTCTGTTAGACTTCCAATGTTGACAGTTCTTAAGCTTCACAGTTGTGAAGGCATCACCTCCGCTTCAATGGCTGCAATATCTCAGAGTAGTTTGTTGGAGGTATTTAATTTTCCCTGGACACTGATATTTCTGATATGTCTGAATTCAATGTTTAGATTTATGAGTAAATTATACCTCTGCTATCACAGGTTTTAGAGCTTGATAATTGCAGTCTATTGACTTCAGTGTCTTTAGATCTTCCACTTTTGCAAAATATAAGACTGGTACACTGTCGCAAGTATGTTTCTGCCCCCATTTTTTTTCATCCCCAGAAAATTAAATTCATGTTCATCTATTTTCATCCATTGCTTTGTTGATGCCATATTTCATATTTTATACGCTTGAGGATTTACTTTTACTATTACTTTTATGATTTCTTTTAAGCATTCTTTCCCTTGGCAGATTAGCTGATTTGGACTTGAGGACTGTTATGCTTTCTAAAATGCTGATGTCCAACTGCCCGGCACTCCACCGAATCAATATCACTTCAAATTCACTCCAAGTATGTATGCCATTTTTTTTGTTCCATTGCTCTTTTAAAGTATAGAGGTCTAAACAATGGACTTTGTGGCGTTGCAGAAATTAACCATACCAAAGCAGGACAGCTTAACCACATTGGCTTTGCAATGCCAATCTTTACAAGAAGTGGATCTGTCTGAGTGTGAATCTTTGACAAACTCTGTATGTGATGTTTTTAGTGATGGAGGAGGATGCCCAATGTTGAAATTATTAACTCTTGAGAATTGTGAGGTATTTGAATTTGGAATAGCTATTCTTTGTGATGTGCTGATTTCACTTTGCTATTTGCTTATGCATGCTGATCTACTTCAGTACTATGAAATTGGATTATGGACTAAGATTGCCATGGGTTAATACGTGTTTGTTTGATTATTTTATCTTGTGGTTATGAGGTTTTTTTTTTGACAATTATTTATTATAGTTTATAACTTATTGTGTTTTGATGAATTCAGAATTTGACATCAATCCGATTTGTCAGTACCTCTCTGGTCAGTCTTTCCCTGGGTGGTTGTCGAGCAATAACTAATCTTGACCTCACTTGCCCTAAGCTTGAGAATGTCATTTTGGATGGTTGTGATCATTTGGAAAGAGCATCATTCTCTCCTGTAAGTGGTATTGGCTTATAACATGCTTCATGTTCTGTTTTGCATGTGATGATACTTATGTTCTTAAAACCTTTTGATTTGAACATTTGTAATACAAGGTTGTTTTGCTTGTGACTTTTGCTGTTTGCTTTCTTTTAAAAATGTTTATACTTTTAGGGAAGGCATTATGAAGTTGTTTTGCTTGTGACTCTTGCTGTTTGCTCTCCTTTAGAAATATTTATACTTTTGAGAGAGGCATTTCACTTGTTCTTCCTGCTATAATGGCACTGGTAGTGGTAGGGATGCTGTTGTGTTAAGGCTTGGGCGTAGGTGTATGTGATATATCCAAGGTGTGGAATTGTAATTGTCTTATTTTGAGTAGCTAGAGACTAAGAGTTTTCTTTTCTTCATTTGTATCTTAGGTTGGTCTCCGGTCTCTTAATTTAGGAATATGTCCAAAACTGAACATGCTCAGCCTTGAAGCACCATTTATGGTTTCTCTCGAGTTGAAAGGATGTGGTGTACTATCTGAAGCATTCGTCAATTGTCCACTCTTAACTTCTCTGGATGCTTCCTTTTGCAGGTTATGTTGCATTTTGTTATTTTTCTTTGGATTCCTGCTTGCATTCATTGCCCACTGATGTTTATCGTTTTAAATTACAGCCAACTAACAGATGATTGCTTATCTGCCACCACTGCCTCATGCCCTTTGATTGAATCGCTAATATTAATGTCATGCCCATCGATTGGTTCAGATGGACTTTATTCTCTTAGTTCACTTCCAAATTTGACGGTTCTCGACTTATCATACACATTCTTGGTGGACTTGCAGCCTGTTTTTGAGTCTTGTTCACAACTAGAGGTATGGTTTATCCTGGTTCTTTTTTTTTTGTTTGTTTTTTTTTGGGGGGGGGGGATTTTTTTTATCATATCATAATAATTTTTAGTTTTTAGAGTTCTTATAATTATTATTGTCACCTATTCTGACCGCACTGCTTATCTTCTGCTTTGCACAG
>JASCZI010120853.1:23156-36330 GCA_036250425.1 Stylosanthes scabra
GTCACATATGATGTAAGTTCCCATGATAATGCTATGGAGTCAAATCAGGAATCCACCTGCTTACTTCAGAACCTCAACTGTGTGGGATGTCCAAATATTAGAAAGGTTGAGATTCCATCAAGGGCACATTGTTCAAATTTATTATTCTTAAACCTTTCCCTATCAGGGAATTTGAAGGAGGTCAATGTTACTTGTCTCAACCTATGCTTTCTTAATTTAAGGTATAATTGTCTCTAACGAATGTATTCGGTTTCCATTCTCATTAATCATTATATCAAATGTGATAATCTTTTTAACTTGTCTTTTCAGCAACTGTTCTTCGTTGGAGATTCTAAGGCTAGATTGTCCAAGATTGACCAGCCTATTTCTTCAGGTATTCGTCTAACATTCTAACCTGCCAATGTTTAATCTGTTTTTGAGAGTGCTTATGCTTAATTGGTCTCATCGTGCTGAGTGGTTTCTCTGAATAAATCTTTGATGGGAAAATGATCAGACTTGAGATTGGCTTTGATTTTCATTCTACAAAAAGCACACGATGTATGAATGTGTAAAGTCTTGGTATATAGCGATTCAATTTGAAAATCATGTTTTTTTTTTGTTTGTTTTTTTGGTTTTTAGTCTTGCAGTATTGATGGGGAAGCTGTTGAGGCTGCTATATCAAAATGCAATATGCTGGAGACTCT
Source organism: Stylosanthes scabra (assembly GCA_036250425.1). Classification (NCBI taxonomy): domain Eukaryota; kingdom Viridiplantae; phylum Streptophyta; class Magnoliopsida; order Fabales; family Fabaceae; genus Stylosanthes; species Stylosanthes scabra. The sequence goes on from JASCZI010120853.1 coordinate 23,840, forward strand.
TGATGTTCGCTTTTGTCAGAAGGTGTGAGAGTAAACACATATTTTAGCAAATTAAAATTTTCTTACGATGAGGAATGCTGTTTGGTCATTGTTCACAGATCTTGGTCGTGTTCTTAAGCTATTTATTGTTTTTTATGTTTCTCCACAGATAAGCTCAACAAGTGTTGCGAGATTCCGTACAGCATGTTCTAGTTTGAAGCGGATATTCAGCAACTCGTCAAATTAATGAACTCCATCAAAGATATCTCAATTTCCAAGTGCATATTTTACTTGGAATGAAGGCTTGGTAATAATAGTGATAATTCCTCCTGTGTTATTGTAAATGGTGTAATTGTCATTGTTGACTTGTCCGGCATCTTGAATTCAGGTAACCATGTTACTGCCACAGTTTCTAAGTGCGTGGGTTACTTGTAATTTGTTTGCTGTTTTATTGGTGGATTGTTGACAGAAAAATTTGATTTTCTAATTATACCGGTATTTGGTTTTAACTTTCAAGGGCAATGCTATGATGCAATTATGCAAAAGCTGAACACATAAACGCACAAAAATTCGTTAGAGTGCTGGATCCTTAGCAAATTGTGTTCAATCACATGGTTACTAGACTGCAACCAAAATCCTAACCTTAAATACAGTGTCAACTATGTTTGAAGGCTCTATCTCTGAAAATGCATTTTTAGATAGTCATAGTATTGATTCTAATTGCTTTAAATCAGGATCCGAAGTCTCTGTTTCCACATCTTCAGGGTCCCTGTATGAATCAGCTATAACCTTCCCTTTACTTAGCACATCCGAAGGTACGGTTTGTAAGAGGCTGAAACAAAAACAGGCTTATTAAACATATGGTTTTTTTTTTCTTTTTACGTGCAATGGGAAAATCAAAATTAAATAAATCACCGGTTAATGTTCAAATTCGTTTCTGAATTATATCACTTTTAAATTGATCATTGAAAGATTGTTAGTCATGACATATGTTCCAAAATGATTGTATTGTTAAAATGACACGCTATCCAATCATTTTGTTATACATGATACTTAAATAGTTTAATTGGCAGGAGGATTAATTTGACCAAACTAATATGACCACTAAAATCTTTTGAGGACAAATTTGAAGAATGAAACACCTTTAAGAGACGAATTTGAACATTAACTCAAATTCACCTGTCAAGAGCAGTAAGGGCTGTACTGATCTTGGCTTTCATTGATTTTACTGAGGCATCAGGATCCTTTCTTGATGCATGCAGAAGCAAGGAATCAAGTTCCTCCAGCGACCTTCAGAACACAGAATTCTGTTAGTTTAATTAGTTATGGTAGTTATGAAATTCTGTTAAATGAGAATACCTGAGACATTCATCGACATTGTTGAATGCAGTTTTACCGTTGCCACTGTCAGATGCATACTGCGCCACCTATAAAAAATGATTGTGAAAGCTTTAACCAATCCTTGATATAGCCCGAAAAGAAGAAAATGTTGACAAGGAAATTCAAACTTACTGCTCGAATGTTTACACGAAGGGATGCTGCAGGACCTGAACGAAGTAGAGAGCGGCATAGGCCAAACTGGGGTTCATCATCCTCTATGGTTTTCTCTAATCAACAAATGCACATATCTAATAAGCATGATGATGCATCACAGTGAATAGCAGCAACCAATTTTGATGAAAATTACCCAAGTCTTTGATCTGGAACTGTGCGAGTATGACAGCTGGCACATAGGCCTCCAGAGGATCAAGCTTTTTTCTGGATAGAGAGAAACTCAAAAGTGTGTGATTAATTAATGAAAAGAAATTCGAACAAATTAAAGTTTGTTAGTTGTTAAGTACCTCTTAACATATTTATCGAAAATATTTCCTTCAGCAAGAGAACCTGCAAAAAGCGTGGAAGTGAGAGAGTGGCGCATATGAGATGAGATGGGATGAGATAAGATTAGAGGGAACATACGGTTAGGAAGGGTGAAGAGAAGGAAGGAAGAGAGGGCTATGGAGATGGACAGAGAACGGCGACCATTGTGGTTGTGCCATCTATGTGGTGGTGGTGGTGGTGGTTGCAGTGCGCACCTCACTGTCATACACACGCTACGCTGTTTACTGTAGGAAGCTGATCGGCGCCGGAACTGGCTGTTGGTGCTAACATGCGCAGGTGCGGTGGAAAGTGACGCCATTGCCACATACAAAAATGGGAGGGAGGCTCAGAGTCAGGCTCCTGTCGTGTCCACTGCTTATCCTCTCACTCCCTCAATTTAATCTGACCATCACTTTACTTTAAAAATTATTCAATTTTATTCTCAATATCATCATTCGATTTTTTTTTTTACACTTCTATCCTATATATAATAAAAAAAAATAAAAATATATAAAAAAGTTGGTGACTTGATGTACAATTTTTTTGGTTACTGGAAAATTATTTACAATTTATTTTCTAAATCTTTTTTTTATATATAATTCATTAAAAAAATTGTATCGTTAATTCTAAAAATTGAATTCATATTTTTTTTATATTTTAGTACAACACAATATCTTAATTAATATTAAATTTATTATTATTTTTATTTAGATTATAAAAAGTAAATTGATAAACAATAGTTATACACAACCAAATGATTTTACCAACCAAGCTCTACATTTCTTGCTTTTATTAGCGCAATTTTGTTTTCTTCTCCTCTGCATGGGAAGAAGAAGATGACGGCGACGACGACGATGACAAGGATGAGGAGAAGAGGACAATGATCATGAAGACATTAATAATAGAGATGAAAAGAGAGAAAAAGAAGGATAAACCATTGAAGAATGAAAATGAAAGATAATACACTGAGGAAAAAAGAGGAGGAAGAAGATCAACAAAACAAAGGAAGAGGAGGAGAAGATGAAGAAGGGGAGGAGAAGAAATTCATTTCTGTTTTTCAACGAAATCCATTTCATTTGTTTTTCAAAAATCGGTTCTCTTTTGTCGGAAAAAAAATTAGCAAAGAAGGAGGAAGAAAAAAAAGAACATATCAAAGAGGATGAGATTTATTTCTCCTTTTCAAAGAAACCGTTTTTGTTTTCAGATAAATTCGATTCTGTTTTTCAATGAAATTTGTTTCTATTTTTCAATGAAATACACTTTTTTTTTCTTTATAAATCTGTTTCTGTTTTGAAAAAAATTAATGAAGGAGGAAGAAGAGAAGAACATAGCAGAGAAGAAGAAGAGAAAATAGAGAAGGAGAAGAAGAAAAGGAGAAGGAGGAAGAAAAAGATAATGGTGGTGGCAGCAACGAGGATGATGATGAGGAGGAGGATAAAGAAGAGATGAAACAGTTGCACAAACTAACAAGAAGAGGAAGTGCATATTTTCACGCATTGTTGGTGAGAATTGTTATTTTTTCTTGATTAAATTTAGTTGGTGAAATTGTTTGGATGTGTAGCATTACTGATTAATAAATACGTAAGTATTTATCAAAGGACTAATAAAAAAAATATAGAGAGAAATATTATACCTACAAATATTTTTATCAACTAAATCTAATTAAATTGAATAATAAAATGTAGGTGAGTGGGTGAGTGAAAATAATGAGAAAAGTAATACTACATAATCAATGTTAAAGGACCAATAGGGAGTAAATGAGTGAAATTAGAAAAATAATAGATGGTAAAATGAAAGAGAGAAAAGAAGAAAAAATGATATTGACTTCCTATTTGTCTCTCTAACGTTTGTTTTCTAAACTTTCAATGTTAAGGGACCAATAAGGAACCAATGAGTATAATTAGAAAAATAATGAGTGATAAAAGGGGAGAGAGAAAAGAAAAAAAAATAATATTGACTCCTTATTATCTCTCTAACATTGGTTTCCTAGACTTTCTCTAAAAAATAATATATATGTAACATTATCCTATTAATTCACCTTAAAATTTTTAATTTGATTAAACTAATAAGAGTTTAATTATTATTAAATTAGGATAATGAAATGTACATTAAGATAAATTATAAAATTAAAAATAATTAATTTTTAAATTTGTATTAACATTTTCATTTTGGGAAATCCAATTACACACATACCATGTATATGCATGTATGCTCTGCCTTTATGATAAGAGTTTAATTTTGATACATTTATGGTGTAAATAATTTTAGACAGATATTTAATTAGATTCATATATTTATATAATTTTAAAAATAATAAATTTAAAAATTAATTATTTTTTATGATATGATGACTTCAAAATTAAATTAATTAATTAGATGGATGTATAAACTCTTCTAGCATCAAAATTAAATTCTTACGATAGTACTTAATACTAATATCAATGTAGCATTAAATATGACCACACCGACAGTAAATAAACTAATTGGATGGATAATCCAAGCTTACAAGTTACACAACGATTCTTCAAAGTTTAATGCAACAAGACACTTTTTTTCTGTTTTCTTTCTTTCTTTTTTTTTTTTGACAGATCAAGAGCTTCCTTAGTCTTACATAAATCACAGATTCATCTAGAAGTGCGAGGCCAAAAGCACTTTCACAACATAAGAGCCATAGCCAAAAACGGAATAAGAATTAAAAATAAATAAATGAATAAGATCAAGTGGGACACTCAGTTGGTACTTGGTTGTTGCATTTACAGGCTTACAGCTATAGAAGTTGACATAACACTGACTCTCTCCCCTGTTTCACTCCCATCTACCCTTTCTCTGTTCTCTTCACACACACAGCAATGGCCAACACCTCTATCATCACCATATCCTGCTATCTTCTGGTCACACTTCTCTTCCTTCTTCCTGCCACTGCTTCCATTCACGCTCAAAGTAAGTGGCCACTGCTTTTGCTTTTCAGATTTGGACCAACTTCTCTTCTGATCTGCATTGCAACCTTTCTGTATAAAGTTGCCTTCTCTGATGTGTGTGGCCTGTCTTTGTTTGTAACTTGTCATTCTTGGTTGCATCCTTGCCGTTTTTGTGTAAAACAAAAACAAGTGTTTACAATGCCAGTCAGAAGCTCTTACCTGTTTCTATGTGCCTAGATCTTGATGCCTTGTTTGTATATAACTCGTGTGCATAGTTGGATCTTGAACTACACGCATATCTATTCTTGAATATTGGAACGGACAATTAATTGTATCAGTTATTAGCTAGTTTCTAAGGGATCAAGCTCCTGATGTTGGTAAAGTGAAAAAGTGAGCGTTTAATCACTTTTAAATTAAATTAAGATAGGAGACGCGTATAGGATGGAAGTTACAAATTCAAGAATTTTACTAATTTCTTCACTTTAGAGTATCTTTTTCCGCTTCTATGAATGTGCCATTGACTGTGTCTTCTGTGCAATGGCAACAACCCATTTCCCATTTTCCCTTAGATTGATTATACTGAAATTTAACTTTTGCTTTGTGTTTGGAAATCTTATTGGTGAGCCCTCTTATCAGGTGAATACTCATATGCTGTCGATTTTACGTGAAGTTGTTATTAGGAACCGTTAGATGATTTGGCATGTTTGACTAAATTATCATCAAACGGTTTTAGAATATCAACTTCATATGAAGTTAACTGCATCTGAGTTTCCACCCTCTTATAAACATCAATAGATCAATAGAATCAATATTCAGGAACTGAATTGTTGTTGATATGAGAGGGGAGAGCTTGTTTTTGGCTAATGAATTTCTAGCATTCACAATGGCCATGGCCACTAGAGAAATATATATTTGTCAAAGATGAATTAGTAGTTCTGCCATATTTTGGTTTGTATCCAAGTGCAAAATATGAACATTAAAAAGAAGATTCCTTCGCTGCTGCTGCTTCTTGAACGATTCCTTTTTTTATATAAAAAAACATTGTTTGTTCCCCCTTTCTTGTATTTCCTACATAATGCCAGTGTTTGAGATGCTACTACATTTGCTTTTTTATTACCTGTTTGTGTTTTGCCTTTGTCATATATTGCTGTAATTGATAACCATTGGCATCTTTTTCTCACTAATTTTAACTTCATGATTACTTTCTTCCTAATATAGAGACTACTTATTTTCTTAATGAAAGTCCTCAAGTGTCATATCATTTATTGTTCAGTATCTGTATCACATTGTTGTGTTTAATTTCTTCTAAGTTACAAGCATTCTCCCCATTTATCTGATTTCTAATTTCCCTGTTGGAATTAATGAACAAAACTTTGCAGTAAAAGTTACTAATAACCCCGCAGACAAGTTGGTAGCTGTGATCAATGACAACAGAACTGCTCACAAGTCATCATCTTTATACGATAACCCGGGCCTTGCCTGCATTGCTCTACAATATATTAAGGCTTACCAGGGAGACTGTGGTGCTGTGGGAGGACCTGATGCCAAGAAGCCTCCGGAATCTCAGTTCGCCGAAGTTTTTGCCCCAAGTTGTGGTGTTAAGGTATCGAGTCTTGGTCCCATAACCGGCCGGTTCTTGGGGTGCGAGACTAAGTATCTCCATGCACCCCAGGCATTCTCCGAAATCCTGATAAGAAACCAGAAGAGCTTAGACATACTCTACAGTAAGAATCACACTCAGGTTGGAGCTGCTGTTACAGGAACTGATGGGGGTTCTCCTTATTTCTGGTGTGTTCTCTTCAGCAGTGGCAAACCTAACAGCACCTTCACCTTTGAGGATGGCGTGGCTAAAATATCGAAGCCTGGTTGCTTTAGCGGCGTGAATGATGAGTGCAGTGGCACCTATGATTGGTCTCCAATAAGAGGGATGTGGCTACTTGCCACTTCAGTTCTGGTTGCATTGGGGATTGCTTTGCCATTATGATCTAAAAATTGAGATGATTTTTGTATGGATTTCCTCTTTGATCTAAGGGCCTTTGTCTTCTTTATTATTGTATATGACATGGCCTCAGCTATTCTTTCTTTCTTTTTCATTTCCTTCCTTTTTTCTCTTTTGATTTTGTTATTTGTTAAGAGATTCATGCCTAATTATATTGCTTAAATTGTTGATTGCATATAAAATCTATGGAGAATTCTAATTAGAGGGAATGATTTTTGCATGCAAGCTTTTCAGCAAGAATATTTTAAGATAGTATTTGACATGTTATTAAATGCAGTCAGTCCACAACATATATATCAGAGAATACATCAGAAATAGTAACTACTTTTGAGCAAGAAATCAAATATCAAATATAGTTATTATTACACAGAAGACTTAAACTTCAAAACAAGAAAAAGGAGAGTGAGAATGAGAATAATACCACCAGAAGAACCGCCAACTCTGTGAATCCAGTTACGATCGAACCTCGTGAAGCTCTGATCAAGGAGAGTGGATAAAGCAATGGCTACCATCAACAGAAAGAGCAACACAGGAAACCAGAAAGCAAAGTTGATTGGTTCATCTTCTACCAATTCGCTCTCCGGCTTGCTGTCTATGTAAAGAGGAGAAGCCACTGCTAGCACCACCAACCCTATGGCGGCGAGTTTCTCGTAGGAAGAAACTCTGCTTCCCCTTCTGAATGCTCCTCCTCCTTCAACTTCCATTCACAATCTCTGTTGGAATTTGGAAACAAATAAACTGAACTGTTGCAAGAAAAACCCACCAAAACTGTTGTGTTGATTCGGTGACTCTTGCTTTATCATTTGCATTAACAAATGTATAGGCAACACTCGAAGATTCCTTTCCCATTATTCAAAAATCTAGTTGCCTTTTTTCTTCACTAATTAAGAATCAGAACAAGGTACAATGCTATGGTTGCTACTCAAAACTCAATTAGTATTAGTGTTTTGTTACTGATGGATAATTATAACAGCATTTTAGTGTGTAAAAACTAAAAAGGTAAAGTTACACTATAAGACTAGAAATATTCGATGCTCAAAATTCTTTTTCTGTAAGGATAAGATTTTTCCATGAACAAAGCTCAACATTCAATGGTGGGGGCTTAAATAAAAAATGGAATCGGATTCCATTTCTCGAATGTGTAACTCAACGTAACAAACTCAAGAACAAAAGGTTTATTATTTAAAAAGTAACAAAATAAAACTATTGGTTATGAGATATTACTATTTTTTGTTGCTGAGTTTTTTTTTTCGGTTAAATTATACATCATGTCCTTATAATTTCGATAAAATTGCAACCAGGTCCCTGTAATTTAAAAGTTTATAATTGAGTCCATGTATTTATAAAAAGCTTGTAAGTTAGTCCCTATTCGAATTTGACATTTAAAAAAAAAGGTTAAGTCATGTGTTATTACAATTGTACCCTCACTATCTCCTTCAATGAGTTTCTTCTTTTCGAGTTCTTAATCACGTGCTATTTTTAAGTGGGTTTATGCTAAAATCGTTAACTCACTCACTCATTTCAAGTGAGTGTGATTACGACGTGAGAACACAGAGTGAAGAGATTGAGAAAGTGAATATAGTTTCTTTCTTTATGAATTCGTCAATTCGGGGTAACTTTCATTGTTTATAAAATAGGGGTAATTTGGTCAATTACAATTTCATCTAATTCACAATATAGAATATATCAGAGAATATTCTGTTACATTAAATATTTTTTAAACGGTAGGGACTAAATTAAAATTTTTTTGTGAATATAGAGACTCAATTACAAACATTTAAATTATAGGGACCTGGTTACAATTCCATTAAAACTATAGGGACCTAGTGTATAATTTAATTTTTTTTTCCCTTAATAATTATTATTAATTTATTATTTGTGGAAAATATGTAAAACTTATTGTGGATATATATTATATACATTGCAACAGAATTAACAAATGACATAGTATGATTACTCCGAAATATATAACTGGTGCTTTATACCAGTGCGACTTTACCAAAAAAAAAAAAGAACTCTCCAAACCTAAGGTACCGCAAGCTAAAAAATTGTGCTGCCTAGAACTACAAAGATTAGGGACAAATCAGAAACCAAAGTACATTATGAATTCATAAACAGCCAAAGGGACAAATAAACATTTTCTTTTATTTTATATTCTAATTGACACTTTCGGAGGTCCTAGACCTGTTGTTTCCTTGAAGCCGTCTCAACCATTTCTTTTGTGCAGAAGTGGTAACATCAGAAGGCTGCAATGGTGGTGCACAACGTTTTTCGGATTGTTCTGCGGCTGGAAGCTCAGCAGGGAGTGCAGCGGCGGTGTTAGTGAAGGCATTTAGGACCAAGAATGCAAGGATGGGAGAGAGATCCAATGTTCCTCCAAGAGGAGGAATGAGTCCACGGAATATGTTCAGATATGGGTCACATATGGTGCTGAATGAAAAAACAATCATCATTTATTAACATTTAACACTTGCAAATTCAAGAACAAAAGATATTATTGCATGCTATCATAGTATCATGAAACATGCACCTGAATCAATGGATCAACTGAAAGTTTAAGAGCATACAACACAAGTTATGCCAACTACACACAACTCAGCAAGAATAGTCAGTAAATAAATATTCATCTCATTATTCTTAATTCTAAATTGGTACTTTGGCCAACGCCCAACGGAAAAGGTGAATCTTGAATCATATCAGAACCTCTATGCAACGACAAGAGACTGCAATTAGATACATCAATCCACTAACCATCTAATCAACCCATGGATACATACATACATAAACCATCATTCAGAACAATTAATTATGAAAATAAATTTAAGAGTAAACACTCAACATGCACGAGGAAAACTAGCATATCAACTCATTTGAACAGTGATGAACAAGTTTGTCATTTTAAAATCTCAAGATACAATTTTGTCTTCCTTGTTCTTGGTATGGGACAAGACTAAGGGTTTACTCTAAATTTGATGAGCTGAACATTCTGACCGACTCAGCCAATGTTTCTTAGTGGGCATTTAATGGACACCATCCAACTTGAAGTATTTCAAGTGTACCACGAAATCATTATTCCAATGGTTTAACCATTTATCTTATGATGTAGATGAATGACTAAGGCTCTATTGGTAATGCCGTGCCTCTTAAAAAGTTGTGAAGCTCTTCGGGCTCTCAAAAAGCTGTTCTTAGAGAGCCACGACAAGATCATTTGACAAAATAACTCAAAATTGTTTTCAATAAGCAGAAGTCACACATATAGCGTTTGGAAATGTATTTGATAGTTTCTCTCAAAGTATTAATTACTAGAATGACCTTTTAGTATGTTCTGTATTCTGTATTAATGTAAAATTAAATATAATTAATTGAGGATAAAATTAGTTTTTTAATAAAATATAAAGTTAATTAGTTATTTTGCATTTTAAGGAGCCATAGTCCACTCTTGAAAGCTGTTCTTGCTAGCTCTCAAAAGCACCCTAAACTCTCAAAAACCAGGAGCAAAAGCTCCTCGACATTTTGAGGCATCAAGCTCTTGCTTTTTGAGGCACTTGACCAAAAAGATTTACTAAACCCACCCTAAATCCACTAGAACACTTGATTCCATGGTACACATAAAATGTTTCCATACAGAATGAACTGACATTAGGAATTCTTGGAGGTCAACATTTTTTATTTTGACCTGACTTTTGAAGAACACTATCCAACTCTACTTATTTTTCTGACACTAAAAAAGTTGGGCCCTAGCATCTCCTAACAACATATCCTACAGCATTTCTGACGTGACTAAGAAAATTGGCTTCAGCATGATAAAGAATTCTGAAATGAAATGAAATGAAATTGGCACAGGCCAGATGATCACCGACTTTATCATCTTCAAATGAGAATAACAGCATATCATATAAACCGGCTAAACCTTATTCCAGATCCAAATTGTGAAATAGGTATAGGGAATAATAAAAGCATGTAGAAAAGTGGAAAGGAAGAAAGTTTTACCTGAGAGGGCTAACAATGGCAGGAGGAGAATTGGGGAACCAGGTCAAAACAAGCCTAACAACGAGCAAAGTATTGTAAATGTTCAAGAAATTCAGGATTCCGTTAGAAACGACGAGCCCCGCCACGGAGTCACCGCCGGGCAAAACTGCTGCGAAATTGTGACTACCACTCACCGACCTCACGCTCTTCAAGCTACTTCGCCGAATCTGCAACCGACAAAATCAACAAATCAGCAGAAGAATAGAATAACCGTCACTGCTCGTGAGAAATTGAGGGATACCTGAAGGCATAGGCTCTGGAATTGCGAGTGGAGGGAGATGAGTTTGTTGAGAAGGGGGTTTTGAGAAGCGAATCTGATGAGGTCGTGTGCAGCATCGGTGATGGACCTGCGCAGTTCAGGAATGTTGATGGCGTGATTGTTGGGAGAGGCGTTGGAGTTCGGAGCTACGAAACGGCGGAATGGGAGTGCAAACGGCGTTTGAGGATTTGGCCAAGAAAACGACGAGAGCTTATTAGCATCGTCTATCTCAGTCGTTGTCGTTGACGATGAGTCATTTACATTCATAGTCACAGCCATTGTAGTTCAACGACACTCAACGCTGTATCTCTCTTTCTATCTTTCTACTACCAGAGGCTATGCAAATGCAACCCTCAGAGGATAACGCTACCACTCTAGCGCGTGGACAATATAATCCAACTCCCGATAAATATCTATATCTACTCTATCTATTTCTGGTAATTAAATTTATTAAACTACTTGCATGTCATGTCTCATCGATTTTGATTTACGGGATTAATACAGACTTATAGTTGAGTTTTATTAAAGAATTTAAATGATTATTTGGTATAGTTGCTTTTTTATGAACTATTGTATTGAAATTATTATCCCCTTTTTTCATATTTTTTGTCAAACAAATCAAAGTACACTTTTTAAGAATTAAATATAGTCCAACCGCAGGACTAGGTATCCATAAAAACTTTCCATATTTCAGTCATATATTATCAAATTTAAAATAATTTAAATATATAATTGCAAATAACATTCTTAAAGATTTAATGTCATATATATTCTCTCCAATATTTAAAATAACTAATTCAAAAATTCTAAAAATCGGTTACAATATTTAAAAATTAAAACCACACGTTCACAATATAATAAAATTAAAAAATACAAAACAAAAATTAAAAGAAATATGTCATTTGATTTGTGTGGATGTTGAATTGGAATGCATAATAGATATAGAATAAATCTAGCTGACCAAGTAATTTTACCAATCAAGTGGCTAACCAAGCAAATAACTCCACGCGCTGTTTTCCCTTAATACAACGCAAATCAAGTTGTTTAACCAAGCAAATAACTAAATCAATCTATTTCTTTTCGTTTTTCATTTTTTTAGCTTGATTTGTGAGATTCATCATCGTTTTTGTCTTCTTCTATTGTTAGATTTCGTTCTGTAACTTTCATCGTTGTTTTCTTCTTCAATTTTTGTTGTTTGAAGAAGATGATGATGATGCAGATGCAAACATGGAAGAAGAAAGGAAAGAAAACAAAAGAAGAAATAGAAGAAGATGCAGATGCAGACTTGGAAGAAGGAATGAAGGAATAAGAAGAAGAAGACGGAGTAAATTTGAGTGGTATGTAACTTCCAATAATTTGTTTCTGCACATTATTGGTTTCTGTTTCTGCACAATGTTGCTTTATGTTTCTGCACATTATTGCTTTATGTTTCTGCGCAATATTGCTT
>JASCZI010120853.1:36442-48577 GCA_036250425.1 Stylosanthes scabra
CTTCTTTATATTTCTGCGAAGAAGAAGAAGGTTTTATTTCTGCGCATTATGGCTTTCAGTTTCTGCGCAATGATGCTTTATATTTCTGCGCATTATTGGTTTCTGTTTCTGCACAATGCTTCTTTATATTTCTGTGCAATGATGCTTTATATTTCTGCACAATTTTGATTTCTATTTATGTACAGCAACAACAAAAGCAGCAACAACAACAACAACAACAACAGCAACAACATAAACCAGAGAAGAAGAAGAAGAAGAAGAAGAAGATCTGGAAGAAGAAGAAGACATGACAGACGAAGAAGAAGATGCAGATCTGGAAGAAGATGAAGGTGTTTGGCGGCTGAAGAAACAAGCAGTTTCTAAACGCGTGTAAACACGTGTTTCTTAATGAGAGAGTGAGAGTGGTGGTTGTTTTTGTAAATCACTTGGTTAACCACTTGGTTTAGTAAATCAATTGTTCAAATAGCAAAACCGATAAATATATATAGGATTATCTTAGATGTATTTAAAAAATATTTTATATTCTTTTATATTATTTTAGATGTGTTTAATATAGTTTTAATATTTTAAAAATTTTCATAACAAATCCAAAATAACATAATTGTAAATAAAATAAATTAAAAGCACATCTAAAATTTATAGTTTTTTATAACCCAAATGATCAAAACACATCTTTTTTTGGTGTCAAAATAAATTATAAACATATTCTAAATTTAAGGTATGAAAGCTAAAAAATAAAACCTAAAAAAAAGTATGAAAACTCGCGTTAGTGTCTTAACCATCGTGGAAAAGGGAAGAAAAAATAGAATGATTTATTAATGAAGATGAATCTTCCTTGGACCTATTAATGCCATCATTATTTGAGTATATATAAATTAAACAAAAAAGAGGTGACCAGGAAAAAAACGGAGAAGGAGAGAAAAAAGTCATAAAAAAAAAAGATGAAGAAAGAAAAATAAAGAGGTCCAGACGAAATTATGAAGAAAAATATAATAGTTTTAAATTTGAAGATAATTTCGTTCAAAGAAATATTAAATAAATAGTTAAAAAATAAATATTCAAATTAAAATATTTAAATATGAAGCAGTTATAAAATGTAGCACATTTTTCTTACTATGGGCCTACCACAAAGTAAGTTTGGGATTAAAAAATCTTTATTCATACATTTTTAAATTAAAATTTCACATTCACATAGATATGTTTCCTAAAATTAGCACACTAAATAATTAAAAATTTAAAAAAATTGAAATATAATTGTTATGGCTGATTTATAGATAAAAATTTATGTACATAAAGACTTGATATGACCCGTCAAATAATGATCCATTTAGTAATACAATAGGCCCAAACAGAATCAGCCCAACAAAATTGATTTCAGCACATGACTAAAAGACCACAACAGCCAATAAGGTACTCATAATGATTTATAACGGTCTCTTATTAATTCATATAAACGTTACAAACATCCTTTTGTAACCGCTTGACCAAGTCTCAAAGAAATCAGGAATTTATTTCCTTGTCTCTAGCAGCGGTTACTAACTTAAATGTTGTATCTATAAATAATTCTATCATTGCTCAAGTAAAGGTATGCTCTCACTTTCCTTCTCATACTTATCTCTCTCTTTTTCTCTGACACCTTACTGACTTGAGCGTCGGAGTGGCCTTGCAGGTCCAACCCCCGCCGTTCCAAGACCTTGTCGCCGGAATCCACCCTCTTTGAAGCCTTAGCCAAGCTCCTGCTCGCGAAGAGGCCCTTTTTCCAACAACCCAGGACACCAACATCAGTGCTCTCATGGAGTCTTCATGTTGATGGAGCCTCGAACCCTCAAGGTTCGGGGGCAGATATTATCCTTTCTGATGGTAACATGACTACTTTTGAACAATCACTTAGATTATCTTTCTCTGCAAGTAACAATCAGTCTGAGTATGAAGCTCTCATAGCAGGCCTTAGACTAGCTTTAGACTTGTCAGTTAAGAATATCATTGTTCATTGCGATTCACTTTTGGTAGTTCAACAAGTAAATGTAATTTTCCAAACTAAGGATGTGCTGCTGGATAAGTACTTGCAAATAACACAAAAATTACTTTCAAAATTTGAACACTTCGAAATCCTGCACATCCCTAGAGAGGAGAATTCCAGAGCAGACATCTTATTCAAATTAGCAACTACAAGAACCAAGAGCAATGTTCCCTGTTTATCACAACTCACACTAGAACGTCCTAGTGTGGAAATAACCTCTGTTCTGAGCATTGACCAACAGGACATGGATTGGAGAAGCAAATAAATCAAATACCTTCAAGAAGACACTTTACCAACAGATGACAAAGACAACAAACTCTTCAAGAAGGGAGCCAGCATGTTCACTTTAGTTGGAGACCATCTCTATAAGAAAGGCTTCACAAGACCTTTGTTAAAGTGCCTCTCTCAAGAAAAGGCCAACCTAGCCATGGCAAAAGTACACGAAGGAGTCTGCGGTACTCATATTGGAGGACGAAGTCTTGTCTCTAAAATACTAAGAGCCGGATACTTCTGGCCAACAATGAAGCAAGACTGCATCAGCAAAGTTAAACATTGTGATAAGTGTCAACGGCACAGCGCAACTATGCACAGCCCAGCCGAGCTATTACATAGATCGGAGGTAAGCTGGCCCTTTAGTAAGTGGGGGCTAGATATTCTTGGACCTTTTCCACAGGCCCCTGGCCAAGTCAAATTCTTACTTGTTGCTATTGATTACTTCACTAAGTGGATAGAGGCTCAGCATCTAGCACGTATAACTGCTGAAAAGACAACCTCTTTTGTCTGGAAATTTATAATATGCAGATTTGGAATCCCTCATGAAATTGTCACCCATAATGGGAGACAATTCATTGATTCTAACTTCACTCAATTGTTGAGCAATTTCAGGATCAAACACCATCTCTCTTCTGTAGAGCACCCTCAAACTAATGGATTTGCAGAAGCCGCGAATAAAGTCATCCTCCAAGCACTGAAAAAGAAGTTGGATGATGACAAAGGGCGCTTGGCCGAACTAATCCCAGAAACACTATGGGGATACAACACAACTCCCCACAGCTCAACGAAGGAGACACCATTCAGGTTAACATATGGCAGGGATGCCATGCTCCCAGTTGAAGTCTCCCAAGAGTCCCTCAGGATACATACTCACAATGAGGACAACAACTCAGAAAACCAAAGAGCAGAGCTTGACACTATCAACGAAGATCATGACTTAGCAACCATTCACCAGCTAGTGATCAAAAAGCTATCAGCTCGACAATACAACAAAAGCATCAAGCCGAGGTCTTTTGTGAAAGATGATCTCGTGCCACGCAAGACAGAAGAAGCCAGCAAGCCACAAGGATAGGGCAAGCTAGCACTAGCTTGGGAAGGACCATTCCGGATTCATGAAGTGCTCGGCAAAGGAGCATACAAGCTGGAAACACTAAGTGGTACTCTTGTTCCAAGTACTTGGAACATTTCCTCATTAAAGTTGTACTTCAGTTAATGGAGCAGGACAATGAGATGTACTATTTTTCCTCACCTAGAGTTTTTTCCTACACTAGGTTTTGCTCAGGGAGGTTTTAATGAGGCACTTTATCCCTGCTCCATTCCCTTTTCTCATCATTAACAAAGCTGGTAACTTTACCTATTTTCTGCATCCTTTATTTCAATTCTTTTACTTAGCACATGAGCATTTACTTAACCTAACCGATCACTTATTCAAGTTAAAATTATTTCAATCAACTATCAAATAACTATCCAAGTTATCAATTCTGCAATCGTACATTGCTGTCTATCAATTCAACCGAATCATCAAACTCAATCAAACAAGTGCCAAACACTTGCTCAAACAGGCCACAAAGAGGCCAACATCACCGATTATTCATTCAAATCACATTCAAACTATCCAAACAATCTCTATGGTTACTTCATCTAACCGATTATTCAAATCAAATTCATTTGATCCACCATCAATGGTATTCAATCAAATCAAACCTCTACTCTAGAGAGTCACTCTCTAACAGTCCATCAAACCTAGCCAATTTAATGCTTATCTATTCGAACTCTTGGCCAAACACTAACTCGGCAGGCCGCAAAGAGGTCAACATAACTACTTAACGGATTATTCAAATCAAGTTCATGCAATCCACCATCAATGGTATTCACATTATCCAATCAATCTCTAACTCTAGAGTATCAGTCTTTAACAACACATCAAATCCAATTACTTTAAAAACTATTTATTCAAAATCTTGACCGAACACTTACTTGGCCGAATACAAAAAGGCCAACTCAACCGTATACAACTCTTTTCAAAAACCAAAGTGACCATCCCAATGATGAATCCATAAAAAAACAAGCTAAGGAAATAATTTTCCAAGCAAATTGAAAACAGTCTGAATCATCTAAAGACAACATCAACTATCAGTCCATCAGAAATCCAACTTATCTACTACAATCAAACAACTATACCAACAATTAATCCAAACCCAATTTCAACAACAAACGAAATAAGCTAAGAACATAATTTTCCATACTTAGCAACATTTTCAACATTTACAACTACCAAAATAAGCAAATAATAGAAATACAAAGAGTTCAATTACAAAACACCAAATCATAAACACTACACAGTCATTCAGAAGAATTGTGATAATCACTATCCTCAACAGGAATATCATCATCATCTACCAACTCCCTTTATGGACAACTTTAACCAGGTCCATATCCTCAAATTTGACCCCAGGAGTAAAGAACTCAGCTTGTGCCTTCACCCTATCCCAAGCAACAGCAAACATGTTGAATCCATACTTCCTCTTCTCTTCCTCGAACTCTTTTTTCTCTATGCAGAGATCAACCACTCTACCCTCCAAGTCTGACTTATCCTTTTTCAGCTTGGCACACTCACTATTAAGCTTTTCCATATCTTCTTTCAACAGAGCAATCTCCTTAACCTTTAAGGCAGCTTGCTCCAATGCATTCTGCAACTTCTTTTCCTTCTCTGCAGCCTTCTCCACTGATTCCCTATCCCTTTGAGTGGTTTCCTCCAGAGCTTGCAACTCCAACCCTTGACTAATACACATAAAGCGAGCTGCCTGAACATTGCAAACACATCACAACCGTTAGTCCAACAGCCCAATACATATATAATGACCTTCATATTAATAGATTACAGCATTATACCTGCATGTATCTTGCTGCAGCTATCTTCCCAGACTTCTCCAACAGATCCAAATCAGCTATGGATTGAAAATGCTCGTCAGCAACAAGACTAAAAGAGAAATGTTCACCCCAAACCGAGGTCAAATCCTCAGCACCATCAAACCCATGAAGATTCTTTTGATTCTTTGTGAAGTTGGTTGCATCTTTAAAACTAAATTCCTTCCCACAACACTTCTTCTCAGTCAGATCAATCATCTTCTTCCCTGACCCCTCTTCACACCTCAACCTCTTCATGCTAACCGGCCTCTTTCATTCTGGGGGTTTATCCACCTCACTCCCTTTCTTAATATTCACAACTTGAGAGCTAGAAAATGCTTTCTCCGCCCTCTGTTTGAAGAAAGATTTCAAACTTCATGTGTCACAATCCGGAACCTTGGTCTCTGCACACACAAAACAAAGTACAACACATTAGATCTTCAAGAAACAACAAAAGACTTTATCAAACCGACCTCTTCAGGTCGGAGACTTATCACCTCTTCAGATCGGAGACTTATCAAACCGGCCTCTTCAGGTCGGAACCTTATCAAACCGACTTCTTCATATCGGAGCCTTATCAAACCGACCTCCTCAGCTCGGAGCTTTATCAAGCCGACCTCTTCAGGTCAAAGCCTTTTCAAGCCGACCTCTTCAGGTCGGACACTTAATCAAACCGATCTCTTATCAGGAAACTTATCTGACCGCCCTCTTCAAGTCTGAGACTTATCTGACTGACCTCTTCATGTCGGAGACTAATCTAACCAATATTTACTCGGAGCCCTATCTAATCGACCTCTTCAGGTTGGCTTCCTAATCGATATCTGATTTGAAACTAAGCTAACTGACCACTTCAGGATGGCCTCTTATTCAAACCGACTTATTGATTTCCACCTCATTCCATACTTTCCAAAGAGCATGGGGGCTCAACTTACAACCCCATTCCACTTAATCAACGAAGCTTACCCCTTTTTCTTGATATCAAGCTTCAGCTTGGGGGCTGATCATACTTGGGCCAAATCAATTTAAATAAGCTCAACCTGATATCAAGAACAGGTTAAGCTTGGGGGCTATGATATGACCCATCAAATAATGATCCATTTAGTAATAAAATAGGTCCAAACAGAATCAGCCCAACAAGATTGATTTCAGCACATGACTAAAACACCACAACAGCCAATAAGGTACTCATAATGATTTATAACGGTCTCTTATTAATTCATATAAACGTTACAAACATCCTTTTGTAACCGCTTGACCAAGTCTCAAAGAAATCAGGAATTTATTTCCTTGTCTCTAGCAGCGGTTACTAACTTAAATGTTGTATCTATAAATAATTCTATCATTGCTCAAGTAAAGGTATGCTCTCACTTTCCTTCTCATACTTATCTCTCTCTTTTTCTCTGACACCTTACTGACTTGAGCGTCGGAGTGGCCTTGCAGGTCCACCCCCGCCGTTCCAAGACCTTGTCGCCGGAATCCGCCCTCTTTAAAGCCTTAGCCAAGCTCCTGCTCGCGAAGAGGCCCTCTTCCCAACAACCCAGGACAGAACAAGACTTACTGATAGTCCAAATGCTTCAAGTTCAACTAAGGTTTTCAACTCCTTATCTTATTTATGTTCTAATGTTCTATTAAGCATTTGAACAAAAAATAAGAATGTTCTAATTTATTTATTAGAGAAGAGTGATATTTATATTGTTTTCAATAAATTTTTATATCTTATTATTTTTTATTAATTGTTTAAATTTTAAAATAAAATATGAAAATATAAAAAAAATGTATATAGGATTTCTACATTAAAAATACTATTTAAAAATAAGAACAAAAGTCACTAAAAACTAAAGATAGAAATTACAAATTCATATATAATTAACTTAATGTGAATTTAATAGTTTAATATCAATAAATTATAATATGATTTAATTAAATATATTAAATTATATAATGATTTTTAATAAGCAATTTTATATTAAATCAATTGTATATAAGTATTTAATCACGTTTCTATGCTTGCTTGCAAGTGTATGTTTTTTTAATCCAAGACAAGATTAACTCTAAACTACATATGTCACGTGATGTTACACGTGTCACATTTAGATTGGAAAAATGTATTAAATTATAGATATTGCACGCACGCCCACGCAGCTGCCTGCCTTACTCCGAAGTCTGAAACGAACATAGAGTAGTTGTGAGTTGTGACACAAGTTGAACCCGATAAATTCGTGGTTCACGTTTCTCTCTCTTTCTCTCTCTCCGATCATTCTTCATTCATTAGCGTTACCATGGCGACTCAACTCCTCAAGCTCAATCTCTACCCGAAATCTCACATCTCCTTCAACCACGCGCCAAATCGTCATGTTCACTTCCTACCCCTTCTTCCCACTAAACGCCGTCGCCACAACCTTCACCGCAACTGCCACCGCCCGGGATACCTCCGACCACATTTCCTCGTATCTAACTCCTTACGCACCGATATTGGCTCGCCGGAGCCAGCTCAACTTCAGACTACAGACTCCCCTCTCCTGCTCGACGTCTCCGGTATGATGTGCGGCGCGTGCGTCTCACGAGTCAAGAACATCCTCTCCGCCGATGACCGAGTTGACTCGGTCGTAGTCAACATGTTGACCGAGACCGCCGCTGTCAAGCTAAGGCGGATCGACGAGGAGAAGGATGTGGAGGAACCGGCGACCGTCGCGGAGAGCCTGGCCCGGAGACTGAGCGAGTGCGGTTTTCCAACGAAGCGGAGGGTATCGGGTTTGGGAGTTGCGGAGAACGTCAGGAAGTGGAAGGAGCTTGTGAAGAAGAAGGAGGAACTCGTCGTCAAAAGCCGCAGCCGTGTCGCTTTCGCTTGGGCTTTGGTGGCGTTGTGCTGTGGATCTCATGCTTCCCACATTCTTCATTCTTTGGGGATTCACATTGGTCATGGTAATTCAGCTGCTAATTCTGGTCAAATATAAATAAACTGAATTCAGATTACACGATCATAACTTTCTTTCTGTAATTCGTAGGATCGGTTTTGGAAATTCTTCACAATTCATATGTGAAAGGTGGTATAGCACTGGGGGCTCTCTTGGGACCAGGACGAGGTTGGTTTATATCTCTTTTCTCTTACTTTGGTAAATGGAAATTATTATTATTAGGAATATAATTGTAAAAATTTGAATGTCGTGGCAATGCAGATTTACTCTTTGATGGTCTAAACGCATTGAGGAAGGGATCACCAAACATGAACTCTCTTGTGGGATTTGGTTCTATAGCTGCGTTTATCATAAGTTCGGTGAGATTTTCTTTGGATTATGAGTGTTCTACTAGGCTATAAGACTGCTAAGTTAAGTTCCTATTTTCATTTGATGAGTTGTTAATCAAACTTCATCTTCTTTCTGTAGATATCACTACTGAACCCTGGGTTGGCCTGGGATGCAACGTTCTTTGATGAGCCGGTGACTTTCTTTCCTTTCATACAATCATATGTTCCAATATCTATAATTGGAAAATGTTCATTTTGACTTATCACTTTGTTCATAGCCTAGTTGTTTAATCTTATTGGCACTTTCTTGTTCGTGTCAATAATAAGCTTCTCATGTAAGGATTGTGTATTTTAGCATGCAGGTCATGCTTCTTGGTTTTGTGCTTCTAGGACGTTCTTTGGAGGAAAAGGCAAGGATTCAGGCATCTAGTGATATGAATGAACTCCTTGTAAGTTGCATTGTTGTTCATCTCTTTCATCTGACAATATCCCACAGTGGAATGTCTAAAACTGGTGCCTGTAGTCCTGCACTGTATTGTTAGTCCTTGATGTGTTTGACCCCCTTTTTTTCCTTAAGATTCTTCTGTCTCCCTTGCATCCTCGTTGCAATTGAAAATATTTATATATTTCAAATCTTGAACTCGTGGATTTCTACTCCTTGCTAAGTTACATTGCTGTTCATCTCTTTCATCTAACAATATCTCACGGTGGAGTGTCTCTAAAATTGGTCCCGGTACTGTATTGTTAGTCCTTGCCGTTTTTCTCTTGAAGATTCTTCTGTCTCCCTTCCATCCTTGTTGCAATTGAAATAATTATATTTGTTCAAAACTTCAAATCTCCAACTCATGGATTTCTACACCTTGCTATCTATCAGCAATCTGAAATCATATTTGTACTTACAAAAACAATAATTTCCAATGTTTGTAGGCTCTGTTGGAAATCAGTAAGACAGTAACAGTGTTTGTGAAAATTTGTTGCTTGGAACCCTAAATGCTAGTGCCCTTTGCAAGTTGAAACAACGTGAACTAGGAAATATATTGATTTTCTACTTAAAATTCCAATCTTAGAGGTGCTATTTCCTTCCATTTTCTGATCACTTTCATGTGTTAAAATGAATAATCCAGAAGGGAACTTTGGTTACAAGGAATAAGTGCATCATTTATGAGCATTAATCATCAAGTTATAGTTTTTTATCTTTCTCCTTTCCTCCATAAAGAGTGTCATTTTTCTGTTGGAGTAATAATTAACTGTAATTATTTTCCCATTATTTAGTCTTATATGATTTCATTGTTGTGTATTTTTGCCAGTCATTGATATCTACTCAGTCAAGACTTGTTATTACTTCATCAGAAGGTTCACCATCTACAGATAGTGTGCTCGGTCCTAACACAATTTGTGTTGAAGTCCCAACTGATGATATCCGAGTAGGTGATTCACTGTTGGTGTTGCCTGGAGAGACTATTCCTATAGATGTAAGCCTTTCTGACTGATAGCAAAATTCTGCCTATTTTATTGAAACAAATAAAGCTGTATTTGTGGTGCCTTAGTTAAGTTCTAGCACCATCATCTCAATTATGCATAGTTACTTCGTGGTGCATATGACAGTATGAACAAGTACATTTTTGACCCAAAATTCCATCATAGAGAATAAAGTATGATAATAACATTGTCCTGAGTCTTGACAAGCAATTTCAACTTTCAAGTATTTTTTGCTTGAAATGAACTGCCTCCCTTTGTAAAACAAGATTGAGTACCTGTCTTCCTGATGAAAGTTGTTGGTTCAAATGGTCTTGCTTGCTAATGCTAGAAATACCTGGGCAGGGGAAGGTCATTTCAGGAAGAAGTGTTGTGGATGAATCCATGCTTACTGGAGAATCACTTCCTGTATTTAAGGAGGAAGGCCTTACAGTTTCTGCAGGAACTATAAATTGGGTAAGGACGTAAGGTTATATGCCGACTTGTATGTTGAATTTTATGTTGTCTCACTACATTCACATTTAGGGCCCTGTGCAATTTTTGTTTTCTACCTTTGGTTCAGAGTGCTGTTACTGATCTAATTGATTGGTCACATAATTCTATTTCAGGATGGTCCTTTAAGAGTTGAAGCTTCTTCAACTGGCTCCAACACAATGATATCCAAGATTGTATGCATGGTTAGTATTTCATCTTGTGGGATAGATTAGTAGTGAGTGCTATCCAAAATTAATTCAAAGCAATTCAATTTTTTGCTTTTTCCAGTTAAGCATGTAATATTCTCCAGGCCTGAATGTTATAGATTTATTGGACAATGTATGCTAATTTAAATAATTGTGTAATTACTTGTTTCGTATGAGTTCAAAATTCAAATCATGCACATCCGGGAGTGATATTTTAAGACTACATGGCTGAAAGCAAATTGATGCGGGGAATTGATGGAAATCAAACATTTGCAGAGGAAATTTCCCCAACACTGTCAAACTTATGGCTCTTTCTTGTAAATTTAGGTTGAGGATGCCCAGTCACGTGAAGCACCTGTACAAAGGCTTGCTGATTCCATAGCAGGGCCGTTTGTATACAGTGTAATGACTATGTCAGCAGCAACATTTGCATTTTGGTAAGTCCATTTTTGCTTTGCCTATATTTCCTTCTTAAAAAAAATGATGCTGTATGATTTGCATCAATTATCTCAAGTGTTGGGGCTTATTTGACATAGTGGTGATTGTTATTAATTTATTCTTACATGCTAATCCAAGCATTGTAGCTCTGGCAACAAGATTTATGATTATCTTTCACTTTTAATTCTTCTAAAGAAAAAATTTCTTGTATGGTTCATATACCATTTAGCTTTAACAAGTTTCTTGCAATTGTCTCCAGGTACTATATTGGATCAAACATATTTCCTGATGTTTTGCTCAATGATATTGCGGGCCCAGAAGGGGATCCTTTGCTTTTGAGTTTAAAGCTCGCAGTAGATGTTTTGGTGAGTGATTTTAAAATTTTACTTCAGATCTTTGATGAAAACTGCCCATCCTGATTGACTTCTCTTTCCCTATTTCTTGTACATTGATCACTCTGTTATACTGGTTCTTAGCTGCTGTTCTTGATCTGAACATTGCTGATAATTATTAAAATTTTGCATATTTTTGTGTTAAAAGTTTTTAGTCAGATCTCAGACATCTGCTACAAGCCAGTATTTGCAATGTTATCTATCTGAAAAAAACTGTATATGTAACGGCAAGAATGTGAATAAACAAGATGAAGAGAAAAGTTGGGTCGCAGAGATGAGTGCATGAATACAAGTTAATGTTAATCTTCCTGTATAAAGGAGAATTATCACACAGGACAACCATGCATCGTGTTTCTAACTTTTTAATTGTTATTTACATAATAGTCGTCCCTTTGCAGGTTGTCTCTTGCCCTTGTGCACTGGGTCTTGCCACACCTACAGCAATCCTGGTTGGCACCTCCCTTGGTAAGTTACTCATTTTTTGCATTTAATCTTTTATTAAACTTAACATACATGTTACTTAAAATTACTTGGACAGTGAATGCAGATGTGAAATATATACTCAAAAGTCACGCTGAAAAACCTGTTTGTTACTCAAATACTGAAGGGCCGGCTTGGCTCAGCGGTAAGCTCACTTACCGTGGAGTTTGAGGTCGTGGGTTCGAACAGCCTCTCTACGAAAGTAGGGGTAAGGCTGCTAGTATA
>JASCZI010120853.1:48673-67255 GCA_036250425.1 Stylosanthes scabra
GCTGTTGAATTATGAAACAGCTGCATCTGGATCTGGCATAAGGAGTTTCTGCTTAAATACTTAAATTCGAGAGTTATTGTAAAGAATATTATGGCCGGATAAGCTGGTTACAAATTTTAAGTATATAGAAATATCTTTTCACCAGCTTTTACAAAGTAGGTATAACACATCTTGACAATTGACCAGGGGCAAGAAAAGGACTTCTTATTAGAGGGGGAGATGTGCTTGAACGCTTGGCCAGTATAAATTATATTGCCCTTGACAAGGTAAATTCCAAGTCCATGGACTATTATCTCTGTCGTCCTCCCTTTTCTCCTTCACAAAAAATACATATGGTACTATGTTTATGCATGCATAATAGGGTCAGGATCCATACATGGATGTCATTGCAAATTAAGATTTGTCCTACATAACTAATGACATTGATAGGATGAATTTCTTATACTGTTGGCATAAAGTTTAGTATCTTTTGATAGATAAAGAATGAAATTCTTTCTTAAGTAAACAAGTAGTAGACTGACTGCAACACTGAAATTTCAGACGGGAACCCTCACCAAAGGAAAACCAGTTGTCTCCGCCGTGAGCTCTATTAATTATGGAGAATCAGAAATACTTCAGATTGCTGCTGCAGTGGAGAAAACAGCATCTCATCCAATTGCAAAGGCTATTATTAATAAAGCTGAGTCATTAGAGCTGATCCTTCCAGTCACAAAAGGACAACTGGTAGAACCAGGCTTTGGAACCTTGGCAGAAATAGATGGGCGTTTGGTTGCAGTTGGATCTTTAGAATGGGTCCATGAACGCTTCCAGACAAAAATGAACCCATCTGATTTAGTGAATCTTGAACATACTTTGATGAATCATTCATCAGAGACATCTTCAAACTATTCAAAAACTGTTGTCTATGTTGGACGTGAGGGGGAAGGCATCATTGGCTCTATCACCATATCTGACGTTGTGCGTGAAGATGCTCAATCCACCGTAGCAAGGTATGTTGAATACTGTTTGTGTGCCTTCAGGAAAAATAGTTCTATTGTGTCATACAAAGTGCACAATTTACAATGTCATGTTCATTTGTAAAAAGAATATATTGATTTTTCTTTTCTGCTTTTTTACTTTTTCTAGTAACGGGATGCAAATTGATTAAACAATTCTTGTATGATTTAATATATTTATGAATTCTTGTTATGCTACATTTGTTCTGTGTTGGCTGACTCTTTTGCCTTGATTGGAAGACTCAAGCAGAAGGGGATTGAAATGGTCCTCTTATCAGGAGACAGGGAAGAAGCAGTTGCAACTATAGCCCAGACAGTTGGGATTGAAAGCGATTTTATCAAAGCGTCATTATCCCCACAGCAGAAATCTAAGTTTATTTCGTCTTTGAAAGATTCTGGACATCATGTTGCAATGGTACAATAATTTTTTCTTCTCACTAAGACCCCTTCCTATATATATATGTTGGCCTCAGTCAAATATGGAATTATTGGTATGGTAAAAGTTCAGTACAAGTTGTTGGTAGCACTTAAAAGTTGCTGATAATTGAGTTTGCTCTTAGAATTTAATAAAACGCTGAGCATCCCCTTTTCTTTTCTATTCTGAAAGGTTGGTGATGGGATAAATGATGCACCCTCTTTGGCTGTGGCTGATGTTGGGATTGCTCTACAAAATGAAGCTCAAGAGAATGCTGCATCTGATGCCGCATCCATTATACTTCTTGGAAACAAAATTTCTCAAGTATGCCATTTCTTTACGCCGATTTATTATTTCACCTTTATGCATCAAAAATCTAATTTTCTGCTTTGACTGGTCATCATTTCCTATGAGATATGCAAATATGTTATGCTACAATCTCATATAACCATAGCTATAGCTAATGTCTTTTGCATTTAAAGGTTGTTGATGCACTAGACCTCGCACAAGCAACCATGGGAAAAGTGTACCAAAATTTGTCTTGGGCGGTAGCCTACAATGTAGTTGCTATTCCCATTGCTGCTGGTGTGTTACTTCCCCAGTTTGAATTTGCCATGACACCTTCACTATCAGGTAAGCAACACTTCTCATATAAGCGAGGCAAAGAGTTCTGTGCTTGTATTATTCCTGCTGTTTGCCCCTGTGTATTCCATCTCATTTATTAATGTACTATCTATCACCTAATAACTGTTCATTTATGTTTTTGTCACCCCTGGAATTTGATCACAGGAGGGCTGATGGCTATGAGCTCCATCTTCGTGGTTGGCAACTCGTTGCTTCTACAACTCCATGGTTCTCATACCTCCAAAAAGGTCACATAATGAATCTATTTCCACCCATTCAAACATGGATATGTAAATCTAAAAGATGCATAAGAGGTGGTTTGATCTTTGTAATGATAGTATGAGTACAAATTCGGCATCCATGAAATAATTATATCTCAGAAATCCGAATTGTATTTGTAAGTTATGTTCTTCTATTCTATCCAATGTTAGTTCATGAAGCCCGGGGTAGTATCATGACGCACTAGCTGCACTTGGGGCCTTTTAGATAGGTTTTGCTTATTTGTTTTGATGTTTAGGTACCGTTTTCTAGTCAATATCTATTTATTTATGTAAAGCTGTATGTAGTAGCAATGAGAGGATCTCAAGGTTTGTAAGAGGGCCATGATTTTCTATGAATTAACCTTTTCTTTTTTCTTGGTTCAATTTTATATTATATACCATTGTAAAAGTAAAATAAATATTCTTATTAGTTATGAAATAGTTCTTTGTTTCTTTTCTTCTTTTTTTCAAGATTTGGTAACAAGAATGCATCTGTTACAAAACTATATTTTGCAATGTATTAGTCAAACAAAAATATTTACAATGTCTGCATCCTTATCATTTATCACGTACAATATCTACATTCACTACATAGCCTAAAATATGCACACCTTATTTTACAAGGGGAAAAAAAATTACAAACTCTAGTCATAAAATTTAATCAGACTCAATTTACATACAAATTAAAGAATAAAGGTCAACCTGCAATGCCTAACAATTATTTACACAATAAAAGAATGATTTATTCATGGTATAAATAATCCAGATGGGTATCGTCCAGCACAAACCTCTCTTAATTTTAGATGGAGCCTATAAATTTCTGCCTGAATTCTTGCCTTTGCCCTTTCGTCTTTTGATTCCATCGTTTTCTTAAGTTGTGAGATCTTCTTTGCAGTGCTTTTGATCTGTCTCAAAGCACAAAAATGAACATGTTTAGCAATTTATTAACATTGCATCTGATATCATATCTAAACAAACTTAAAACAACAGAACTTACCTTTCTGTAAGGCCATCGTTTTAATCCATCCCTACGGCAAATTTTCTTCACAACAGTGGGGCAGATATTCATTTGCCTCGATGCTTCCTCAATTGGGATATGAAAATAAGGGGCAAAATCGTCCAATTTCATCTTCCCCGCTCTTTCCCTCTGTTCTGAAAGAGAATTTTTTCTAGGAGTCTTTCCTGATGTTCCTCCTCCATTATCAGCCACTTGTTCATTCTCATCATCTACATTACCCAGTAATGGAATGTTCAAAACTTAACACAACATAACATAGCATAAAATATTGGCAACACGGAGATAAACAACAACCTGAATTGCTTGCATCCAAATCGTCAGTGTCATCGCTCAATTCGTCAACCCATTCGAGTCCAATGCATAGGGCTTCATAATAAGCAGATAATGGATCTTGCAACATAAAGTACCCTGCCGCACATTGCACTCTACAATACTCAATCAGGAAATTCTTCACATCTTCAATGCTTCTCCTACAAAAACTGTCAAACATGGAAATGGAGTTTGGTCATAAAAGATCAAATAGAAAAATAGTAGATTGCATGCATGCATGCACCATGCATGAAAGTCAACTATTGAAAACAAAAACATACTCAATCATTTGATATTGAAGGTTGCTAGTGGAAGCAAAATCTCCATTCATAGTGGGATGTTGAATTGCATGAGAGATCAAACCCGGCCTTCCATGAACTTCGAGTTTCGTAAAGTTAAACCCTGCAAAATTAAATACATTATTATATTATTATTATGATAAATCAAAACAAACTCTATATATAACAGAAAAAATGAGTCCTTACCATTGGTGTAAACGATTTCCCTGAGGACACTACAACAGCTACAAGAAAAAGGGACCGGTGGCTGGGGCCAATAGGACAGTGTCATAGTATTCACATTGTTGATTAAATCATTCTGCGGCAAACCTTCATTAGAATGCACTTGTAACAACGGAATGGATTCGAAGTTGTTGTTGCCTTGTGTTCCTCCCACATAGTTGTTAATATCTTGAATCATGGGATCAAAAGTTGGTTGGAGATTATTAGTATCTTGGACTCCATGATTCTGTTGTTGAGAGTGAGTGGGTCCTGTTCCCGTTGTGGGGACATTATTGGTAAGATCGAAAAGGGTGGGGTTGGAAATGTCGAAAAAACTGGGGCTGAGTGGAGGAGTATCATATGGATCATGGTATGGTACAACAAAACAAGGATTATTATCCATGGTTATTGAGAATCTATTCCTTGATTGCAATCCACTCACCCACTCTTCTCTTTCTTCCTCTTCCTCTTCCTCTTCCTCTCAAGAGAAGAGAAGAGAGAAAAGAGAAGAGAAGAGGGGAATTTGGATCAGTGATAGAAAATAGAGTTTGAAAGGGATTATATACAAACCGAAGAGACGCTGGCAGTTAATGACCGTTGGAATTATTCTAGTTGCTTCATTCAAACAATCAAACATCCCGTTCTTTGAAATACTTTAAAAATTGAAAGTCACACTTAAAAGGGAACTGTGATAACCTTACTCTCAATATTGGGTGTTTTTGGTGTCTATTATATATTATTATTATTATTATTATTATTTGGGTGTCAAACTGTCAATATTGGGTGTTTATTATTATTATTATTATTATTATTATTATTATTATTTTGAGTGTTCTTGCCAATGACAGAGCCACAAATATTCCTAATATAAAATTAAAAGTATACTAAATAAAAAAATAATATTCACCTTTTTTAACACTTTTTCCTATGAAGAATATTTTGATGATTTTAATGTTTAAAAAGTTAATAAATATATTTTACTTTAGTTTATTTAAAACACAAATTAAAATTATGGAGCTATGTACCTAATGTACTCTATACTACTTGAGTTATTTTTCTAAAACTAATAAAAATTAAAGTTGCATCTCATTGATGTTGATTAATAAAATGAGAACCAAACATCTTAAAAATTAGTCACTAAATCAATCACCATATATTTATATATACGAATATTGTTTAAATTATTTTAAATATATAATTTGATAAATGATTTTTGTTATACATAGCATAGCTTTTAACAAAACAATTATTGGAAAAAGAAATATGTTTATTATTTGTTGATAGTCTAAAAAATGAATTAATGTTCAGATTGATCTTTAATATTATATATTTTAAATTGGTCTCTAGAGTTGGTTCTATTAGTCATAAAATTTTAATGAATTTAATTTTCATACACCGTCAACAGTGTAAAAAAGTTTTACACATGCATCCAATTAGATGTTACCACATTATCAAAAGCGATTAATTTTCAAATCCACTACTTATAAAATCATATAAATGCATAAATCTAATTGAATGACTGTGTAAAATTCTTTAACTATAAGTGCATCAAAATTAAACTCTATCCTAATTTAATAAAATCCTAATTTCACGCCCCAATTTGCCATTAACACTCCAAATAATTAATATAGTTTGCTTTTGGTGGGACAACATTGTCATGGTATATTCTAAACAACAATTTGTAGACGTCTCAAAAAGTTTCCCTTTTCACTAGTGCTTTCTTTTTCTTTTTGGGGGTAAAAAGAAATTTAATTTGTTCTTTCTTCGGTTATTAAATTTAAAACTATTAAGGAGAGATAAATTGAATGGTAATACTATATTATCACTTACATCCTATTTATAACAAAAAATATAGATATTAACATAAAAAAATTATATTTTTTCATATTATAAATAAAAAATTTATATTTTTTTATATTATAAATAAAATATATGAAAGTATACAATGAGTCAATGACGCACCTGAACCTGAATTAATTCTAAACCTAAATCCAAGTCAATGCTAGTGTGCCATATTCATCATATTCATCAAAGCTTAGAAGTTCTTTCTTAAAAAAAAACTATAAAAAATGGAAAAAAAAATTCAAACCCCTAATCCTTTTTACTTGATTGCTGCTTTTTTTTTTTTGATATGTGCATAGTTGGGCGATAATACCACTAGGCAGGTAACCAGCCTTCATTCTTTTCTGGCTCCCATATTGACCTTCGCTTGCAAACAC
This sequence comes from Stylosanthes scabra, assembly GCA_036250425.1. Classification (NCBI taxonomy): domain Eukaryota; kingdom Viridiplantae; phylum Streptophyta; class Magnoliopsida; order Fabales; family Fabaceae; genus Stylosanthes; species Stylosanthes scabra. Next base: position 55,014 of record JASCZI010120853.1, read on the forward strand.
CAAACTTATGCTAAACGCCAAATTTCACTAATGAAACCATTATTCAACCATATTGACCTTCGCTTGTAAGATCTAACAGCCATATGCTAACGCCAGTGAAATTGTTCATTCAATCTATCCACACATGGATTTCGGAGTCAGATCTTGTGTGGGATCTGCCCAAATTTTACTGATCTATATATATTGGGGAAACTCAGCATCGGCTTCATATTACTATTATAAAACACATTATAATATCGATCCACGTTAGTGTTAATAACTACTAAAAAGCTAAAATTCTAAGTTATCCTATTCAGATTTAAAGAACTATCATTGCTTCTTTCTTCTTTAAATCTACAACCTTGAGAGCAAGGCATTTGTTAGAACAAGTTGGATGATACTACGATGGATGAGTTGCTTCATTTCTTAGAGCGGTGGAATCCGGCATATTAACGGTTGCGGCCCCACAATAATGCAGATCCGCGACGGAGAAGGACCGGCAGGCCGGAAAACTCCTCTGCAGAGGAGAGTAAGGGCCTGTACCGGCGCCAGACAGGGGATTCCGCGGATGAAGTGGCGGAAGCGCTCGCGGCGGCGTTGGCGACCTTGAATTTGAATTTGAACTTGAGATTGAGTCTTCGCTGGTAAAACTACTAGTACTGTCATAGCTACTAATGGCAAAGGCAAGTGCGAGAGCGCTTCGGTTTGAATTCATTGACATTGTTCTCTTTGAGATTCCACCACCGTTGCTTCTCAACTTGTCCCAAACGTTGTTAAACGCCATCAAGTTCCTTCGCCTTCTGCTGTAAGCATTCTCCACTTTCGCTATGTCTTTGACCGTCGGAGAAGAAGCAACCTCTGCTAGGCTTGTGAATGATTTTGATTTTCCATTGTAGAATTTCGAGATCCCCCTCCTGCCCAATCAAAATTCCCCATCATTAACCCTAGATTTAAGGAAACCACAAATATTATATAGATTTCACATATTTTACTTTGTGAAATTGGATCAAGCCAAATACATACAACAACATGAAGAAAGAAGAAGAAACAATAAATGAAAAAGAAAAAAGAAAAATAAAAAATAGAAAGCAGAGGCAGTTACGAGCGTAGTACCGAATAGGGAGAACCTCCTCAAGAGATTCCATCATGTCCAAAGGGCAGTTATAAGCACTCTGAACTTCATTCTCATTTTCTTCTACTCTCTCATTCTCCGATGACACATCGCTGTCCTTTCCGATCGACGATGTCGTTGAAGATGAGCACTTATTATCATCGTCGTCGTCGTGATGTTCATCGTTTCTTGAATCAAGCACCACCGCTTCTGACGACGGTTCTATGCTCATCATAGTGTTAGTATTGTAATTGTAATATCCAAATATACTATCATATGATCATACGAAATGCAGAAATGATGGTAATCTGAAGAAGAAAGAAGAAACCAAAAATCTGAGTTGGAAACAGAGAGGGAAAGAGAGAGAGAATAGAATGGGTTACCACTTAACCACGTTGTGTTATGTTTTCTGAGTGCTCTCTTTTTATCTCTTTCTTTTTGCTTTTTATTTTTAAATTATTTATTTTTGTAGCATAAATTGGGTTAGCTTTGCACTTTATTGTTAATTGTTATTAATTAATAGTTTATCTCTTAATCCTAACTGAAAATTGGATAAAGTATCCAAGGACGGATGATCCCGGGTTTCTTTCTTGTACTTGAGTTTTTTTTTTTTTTTTTTGGTTAAATTAATGTGGAAGGCGAAGGCCTGACCTTATCCTCATCCACTCCACGTTAACACGTCTGCATAGTTACCTTTTTTCTTTAAAAAAATATTAAATATATTAAAATTTAAAAAGGGAGCGGTGATCCAGTGCTTCGCGTTCTTACGGTAGTAACTTCCAAAGTCCAAACGGATTGGGATTTGTTATGTTTTTGCGTCCAAATTCAATTATTCACCGCTTTGCACTCTACATTAAGCTTCGACACAATTTTAGTTGGGATTATGACAAAGATTTTTTTTTTTTTTAATTACAATGTGTATCCATGTGTAAGTTAAGAATTTATGGGATAAGCAATGTAACTAGTCAATTCAAACCCGTTTTACATGAGGAATTGTAGATAATTATCCAGCATGCAGCTTCGTTTAATTCGTAATATTAATTTAAACAGTTTTTAACGGAAGATGTCCAATGTTAATCCGATATTCTACGGTTAGCCATTTTCATCTTAATTAAAACGTGGAGCCAAATGTATATTGGAAGTAGCAATTTTTATTTATATTAGTGAATAATTTTAGTCGGTATATATATTTTATTGATATATTTATATTTTTTCTTAAAAAATTGATAAAAATATATTAGTTGGTTAAATGTTGATAAGAAAAATTTATTAGGGTGTAGTACTACCTTATTGCAAAAATATTATGGAGGTTTCTTTAAAGTTAAAAAAATTATACAATAGGTACTGTAACAAAAAAGACTAATTATTATCTTAAAAAATTTAACCGTAACATTATGTCAAAGAAAAACATAATTTTAATTAGATGGCTAATTATTATTCCATTCATGTCGCCATGCGTGAATAGTAATATAAAAAAATGAAATTAGATGAATTTGTCGATATTTTCCGACGTATAAAAATTAAATTCTATTTTTAATTATAAAAAATTTAAGAATATATTATTTTAATTATGAGAATGTAAATTAACTTAATATATATTAAATATTGGATAAGTTTAGTAAAATCACCAAAACATTTGATAAATTTTCTCATCAAACCATCCATTTTAAGTAATTTTTTAGACCTAATTTAACTTTCTATGAGCATCGAATCAGTTTATATATTTTTTAAAAAACTTTTCAATGTTCATATAAGAATATATTATTTACGCAGAATAAATAAAATAAATATATTATTTATTAGAATAAATAAATTTATGAAAATTTATCAAACTAAATATCGTTATTAGTGCCGCTACCAGTCACGCAGCCGTGGTCGCGGCATAGGTGTTAAATTTATAAAGAGCTAGTCACGCGAGTTCTGATAGCGGCATTGATGGCTTCTGGCGGGTCCCCATGGCACAAGACATTGCTTATTCTTGGTGTACTTATTTTTTTTCAATCAACTAATGTTTAAAATTCTCAATCCATTTTAACCCGAATATTTATGTTTCTATAAAATTCACTCATTTTATTTTATTTTTTCATTTTGTTACTTATGTTAATTAATTGATTTTTCCACTTAGATTTTTACATATCTTTGAGTGTGAAGATATAGTAGCACAATTTTTTTGATAACTTCTTAGGAATGATTATAAATTTGTGAGGTTTTAAAAGATGTAATAGTATTTTATAGATGATGAAAAAATTGTATTATATGTGATTATAAGTAATTTATTTGATGTTAGGTGGATAGAATAATAATGCATTTAGAATGATTAAGGTGCATGCAATTTATATTTGTTTTTGTTTTGCTTGGAATTAAGAATAAAATAAATATTAATTAAGATAGAATTTCGAAATAAACAATAATTCTATGTGAACAAGTGGTTTTGGCCAACCAAATGCAACCAAGTGATTTATTTCTATGCTAAATAAAAGATTGTTTCGATATCAAGTGATTATTAAGGTGCATTTTTTTATACTATTTGACACCGAAATAATATTCTGTTTAGCATAAAAATAAGTCACTTGGATGCATTTGGTTAATCAAAATCACTTGTTCAAATAGCATTACCCTTAAATAAGTTCAATTGTTAATATTGATGATTTTTTCTCCTTCAATAATGAAGAGTACTTTATTTTTAATTTTATTTTATAAAAGTTGAAACATTTAAATTATAAAAAATATATTTATTTTGTATTCCAAATCAATCCAAATTGAACCGTAAATATTTTTTTCATAAAAAGTACTTATCCCTTTTAATTACATGCCTCAAGCACAAGTCACAACACACGGATCGATTCTCTTTTCAATCATTTTAAATTTATTTTGCTTTATGAATTCTTTTGTTACTCTTTCTAATTTTTACTTTTTCCTTTCAGTCTTACATAATTATTATGTAATTTTATAACAACTCCAAACCAAATATAATACGAAAATATATACATAAAATTATATTATATTAAAATTTATTTATTTTTTATGATATTAAAATCATAACATACTAAGTAAATTATTTATTAATATAAATATATTTTATATATTGTATTTACTAATTTATGTTAAACAAATATATCAAAAAAATTAGAAAAAACTAATATACATCATTTATGCTATATTCTTTATAACAATAAAGAATAAAAGTAAGAATTTTATGAAAAAAATATATAAATGCATCACATCGTTACGGATCTAATATTATGGAGTTCTTAAGGAACCAATAAGTTCAATTAGGAGTTATTATTCAAAACAAACCAAAGTTATCATCCGAAATTGACCAAAATTATTATCCAAACAAAATATAAATTATCATCTATAACCTCACCACTACCGCCTGTCCACCACCCCCATCACAACAACAACAAAAATCTCACCAGCATTACCACCACCACAATCGTAACGTTACCATCACCACCACAACAACAACCATCACCACCACTGCAATCGCAACCACCATCATTACAACAACAACAAAGAAAAAGAAGACGTCCAACGTGGTGCTATTTGAGGAGGAGGAGGAGGAGGAAAAGAAGAAGAAGTTCGATTCGGCAGAGGAAGAGGCAGTGGGGCGCGACAGCTTGGGCGGCGGTGGCGACAACGTGGGTGACAGCACGATGGGGCAGAAGAAAAGTGGGACATCGATGGAAGTTGAAAGAAAAAGGGGCTAGGGTTTCTCTTTAGCTTATGTGCTCCCATATGTTCCTTATAATGGTTTGCTCCCTATATTTTTCCTAAATGTATTTATTAAAATTACATTTATATATAAATAATATTAAAATATAAAGTTTTTATTTTCAGTAGAACTTTTTATTTTTATGGCACTTAAAAATTTATTATTAAAAATAATAAAAGAAACAAACATAGCTAAATAATTATAATATTTTTTAATTCAAATTTTTAGTTTCGACCCTCCTTAGTGGGATTTCTAGATTCGCCCCCTGGATATTAGGTTATTATTTTAATTCTTTTCTTATTTATAAATACTTTATACATTACACCACTTTCACACAATTCTAATACACACGAATCTTTTTCTATTATGTCTAGAGCTTAAGTCCTTTTCATTTTTTTCTGATGGGGATTACATCTTAGTATCCTCCATAAAATCTTCTACTGTTTTAGTTCTTGTACAAAAAATTTTTTTGTGTAGGGTCTTTACTTTCCTTTTTGATCACCTTTCCGCGTTTATTTCTCATAACTGACTACATTATTGATTTTTCCTTGACTTTCTCAGTTTAACCAACTAAATGGTGCCCCCAACAACTCTCTAATGCGCCGACACGTAAAGTAGGGTTGTAGTTGAAGATTTATGTTCTTGTTTCCTCTGATATACTATATTTGTGTGGTACTTTTGTATTCTGTCTACTCTCTTTCGGCAATTTTTGCTAGTCTTTTTGTGGCAGATCTGTTTGCACTTCTATTGCTAAACGGTTTTGCGGCAGTTTTTCACAACCGCCAGAATAACGGCCGCAAAACACAAAATACGGTGGCGGTGCGTTTTGCGGCGATTCTTTAAAGAATCGCCGTTAAATGATACCGGTTGAAAACAAGCTAAGTTTTATTAAACTAGTTATAAATCAACATAAAAGATTGAATCTTTTCGTATGAAGATAATTTTTATATTTCTATGGGAGTAATGGCTAATAATAACAATAATAATGATAATATCAACACGACAAGACAAAAATGTGTAACTACTAATTACTACTATTGCATGAGTGGATCAAACAACCGAAATAAAATTATCTTTAGAAATTTATCTAATAATGCTATTCACACACTTTTTTTTTTAGTAAACATCAGCTTTATACCCATATAAAAATATAATCATTATAAGTGGACTACAAAAAATGCAAGAAAGTTAACTATTAATGATCATATTTTATACGATTATCAATTTAGTGTCTACAAAAAGAATGTGTGAATATAGCGGGACCAGAAATTTATTAATCAAACAAGGTTCTCATAAAATTATAACGGTGTTTATTATTATGGAAACAATAATGTTATTAGAGTAAAATATCAACGAGGTCCTTGAATTGCTAATAATATCAAAAATCAAGAGCCCCTAATAAAAAAGACCATTAACCTAGTCTCTGGAGTTAATTTTTGTTTTCCAAGTTAACCCTTTTATAAATGAGATGACTCAAATGTTAATGGGTTTTGCATATGCGGCATATAAACGAAGTGATGTGGATGTTAAGTGACAACATATACAAATGGATTTAACTCGGCTCCTATAAAAGCAAGTTTCCTTTTCCTCTTTCTTACATAAACATCTCTTCTTCTCTACAACTATGTCAAACCTAATCCTCTTCATCCAAAAAATTTATTGACGAAACTTGACTGCGGAAAAGACGAAGCTGCTAATAACGGAGTATAAATGGAAAAGAGAAACAAATGGAAGTGATAGGTGATAAAAAGAAATGGAAGGAAGGGGGTATAATGGTGGAAGATGAACAAATGGAAAAAATGAATAAATGGAAGAAAAAAAACTATTTTCTCCAAAAAAAGGATTTCAAGTAATTAGGGTTCATCAATGAAGAGAAGAATATGAAGATCAATTTTAAAAAGAAAAATATTAGGAACTGGATGGAAGAAAGAAGATGAAAAAATTATCAAGGATCGAACAAAAAGAAGAAGAAAGAAATTATCAAAGGTTGGGTAGTGGAAAGAAGAAGATAAAGATCATTTTTAAAAAAAATTATCAGGGGTAAAATAATCTATTCTACAGGTCATTTAATAGATAAATTATTACTTAATATCCATGTATATACTCCATTAATTCAAGGCCAGCACTCTGATGATGATTTTGATCTGGCTCCTCATGTGAGGAAGGGTACTGGAGCCGTTGGATTAGAAACACATGTTTCCTTACAGAAAGAGAAGCACATGTTGACTGCTTCATTGTAGGGGTGGCAGGCATGCTGTGGGTTGGGGTAATTTTAATGAGGGGGTAATGTCTTTACACTAATGACAATTAATGCTTGTGGATATTTTTGGGCAAACCGGACCAAATGTTTAGTTTAGTGCGCTTTATTTTTTTTGAAGTTGGGATCAAATGATTTTTATGACAATAATACTGATTATAGTGGGTCATCATTTTGTGATATTAAAACATTGTTATTAAGTCTGCCCAAAAAAAAACATTGTTATTAAGAAACATAATTAAAAAATATATTAAGCACCATTATACTAAGAATTCAAATTTACTTTAAATATGACAAATTATTGATAAATTCAGGCCATAAAATATCGTAAAAAACATCTTTAAATACCAAAAATTTCAAAATATATTTTCAAGTCTTAATGTTTATGTAAAATAAAATATAACTAATGATTTAGAGTATAATTTTATTGATTATATATTATTATTTTTTTTTGGGGTCTTGATTATATATTATTTTTTTTATTAGCCACTCTCTTTTAAAAGAATTTTGTTCCACCACTGGGTCAAATATCTACATTTATATATAATTAATATATATTTTTTTATCAAAATTCTTGTTGGTCCATCCATAAACTCAATCGTTCCATCATTATTAATATATTTAGTTCAAGATATCTTTCACTTAGAGTCTGTTTGGACGAGCTTCTCGTAAAAGATATTTTTTCGAGTTATTTATTTTTTAAAGATCTTTTGTAAAAGTAAAAGTAATTTTATGTTTAGATGTTTCATATAATAAATTTTTTTATTTATCAATTATATTTGGATATAACAATGTAAAAGTACTTTTTTGTTTATTTACTATGTTAAAAATAACTTTTTTTTCGAATAAAAAAAATCTTTTAGAAAAAGATGTAAAAAATATCTGCTGAAAAATATTTTTTTATTCTACTAGTGCTTTTACTTTTACTACTAGAAATTATCTAAACACGCTAAAAAATATTAAAAAAAATTTATCAGAAAAAGATTTTTTTTAAGCCAAATAATAGTATCTAAACAAATTCTTACTCACAATTTTTTTAATGATATTGAATGCAAAACAACTTATGCAAAATTAGCAAATAATCGAAAGAAGTTATAAATAAATAAACCACAACCGTTCCTTCTAAGTTTTTACATTCTTCTCGAACCATAATAAGTTTGTTACTACTTCTTTCACACAAAAATCAAAAGAACAAAACCCTATCTTTCACCTACTCAATATAACACATGTCCAATGCGAGTAAAAAAAGCAATACAAGCCCAAGCAAAAAAACCCAATTATCTTAATTAACTTTTTCCATCAATTAATGATTTAAATTCCATTAAAGATCACAGAAGTAATGGCAATGCACAGACACCAAGAAAACTAACAACCCCACAGCTCTGCTATGGCAAGAAGAATCTTTAACCATGTTGTGCCATAAGCAACACACGTTACATAATTATTGGTTCTGTATTTTTTCATCAGGTGATGAAAGGGGTTACTATCATCGTCAGGAGTTACTATCATCATCAGAGCATTACCTTAATTCAATACTTAAAGAAAAACTAAATTGTTAAATGTTTATAAAAATTAAGGATCAGGATGGATATATATATTTTTTTAACAATAACTCTATTGTATTTTATCGAGTAGGGTAGTGCAGACTAGGTAGGTATCTGCATGCAAGTTTATTTGGTGGTAGGGCGTTGGAAGGGATAAGGTGGAAACAAAGAATATTATATCGAGTATGACTAAGTAATTACAATAATGATGATGAGGTGAACCTTATCCAAATAAAAACCCAAGAATCGGAGGCGAGGAATAATAACAATAATAATAATAATAATAATAATAATAAAGTGTTGAATTTATAAAAGGTCACACATGGCTGTCTTTGTCTTGCTTCCTATTCTCCCTTCTTTTTCAATCGTGTCTCATATGTCGCCCAAACTCCCTTCTTTCTTTCTTTTTTTTTTTTTCCTTCATCTTATCTTTATTTTGGAATTCAATTTTGATCTCATTCTCTATAGTTTTTAATTCAGAATTATATTCCACCATCCATTTGTACTAGAGTGTCAGTGTGTCACACAATATATCACATGGTTGGTAGTCAGCATCAGGTACCATTTTGTGCCGAGCCTACTCACAATTTCTACACCTTCAAACCCAATCTCAATTTGGAAAATTCTGTGACAAAACCAAAAAATTGTAACTTGTTGGTGTCAAACATTATTTCCAGTGTGTCACATGATGATTATTTTACCGATTAGCACTAGGCACCAAAAAATATATATCATGAAAGCATTTGGGTTTGGTATTAGATCAAATCAAGTCACCAAAGATAGTAACACAAGTAAGAGTATATATGAATTAGTATTAGCATTTGTGAAAAGCTCCAAATATCGATTTCAGTGGTATCACATTGAAAAGGAATTATGATTAACGAATTAGGGACGAATTTTAAACGTGGAAATGAATAATATGGTAGAAGCTATATATAATTGATGATAAGGTTTGGCTGGAACACATGTACCCGCCGCACATAGGAATATAGGATTACACTAGCTACCTGGTTTTGCTATCATGCTTATCCGTCATAGAAATTTAATACTTACTGTCATTGTGATAGTAACCTATTTTTTTTTAATAAAATTAATCTAAATGTATCCTTATACATTTTTATATATTTTTTTATTTTTTTATTTTAATTTTTATATTGAAATACATTATTTAATTTATGTGCTATACATAATTATTTCTATGCTATCATATATGTTTTGTGAACTTTTTTGTGTTAACATTTATATTTTTCATATTATAAATAAAATGTATAAAAATGTACAATAATATATATAATATTATCATTTTTAATACAACTTTTGTTTTAAAATAAAACAAAAAGAAATTACCAATAAAACTATGTTTACGAATATTTTTACTATTCAATCTCATCAAAGCTTTTTTTCTTCAATGCATTTTCTTCATTCATTTATTTTACTCGTTGGATTTCTTATTATCATACATCATTGGCATCTCCTTTTTTCTTCGTTGATTTCTTATTCTATTTCTTTGATGTTTATGCACTTAATCTATTAAATCAAAATCTTCTAGATTTAATTTGTTTCATAATAAATCTGTTACGGACCGGCCCAATAAAGTCCAAACCATTAAAACAATAGTCAACTTATTTGGTCCATAAGTCAAGGATCGAGCTAAAAAAGTTGAGGATCAAGCCAAAAGAGGAAAGATTCGATGGGATCATGAAGAGATCTCATCCAAATCTTAACCACCCGCTACTATATAAGCAGTGGGCAATGCCCCCCTCAAGGTACGCATTCTCTAAACCCTAACCTCCCATATTAGCCCTAGAATCTCATAATCCTAATTCTGGGATCCTAGCGTTATTCATTCATCACATCAACCACCTTCTTCGGACCCAGCCCTCGGACTCTTCCGAGTGCTTCCCCTCGGAAGAAACACTTTCTCTCCCTCATTCTCGTTGTCTACTCCCTCTCACGACTTAGGTCTATTGGATCATTGTTTGGTACATTTGTGCTTAACATTGGCGCTGTCTGTGGGGACTAGACTTTAGAATAGAGTTATGAGATGAAAACTGAACTTCCGAGCTAAGATGGTGGACGCTCAACTCAACAACGAAGGTGCCGACGACACCATTCCCCACTTCACCCCGGAGAAGGGAGTGATTCCCCAAAACCAGAGTATCCAGCAGATGGAAGCTGCCCTGAGAGAGCTCCTCGAGAGACAAACTCGGGAAGCAGAGATCGCCACGGAGGCGATGAGGAGAGCGGAAGCGATGGTCGCAACGCGATGGCCTGCGAAAGAGAACAACAAACATCCCTTCTCACTCGCCATTCTCTCGGAAGAGCTCCCTAAGAAATTCAAATATCTGACAGATATGGAGCCATATGACGGAAGCAGTGACCCAAAGCATCACCTAGATGCCTTTGACAACAGGATGGTACTCCTGAACGCTTCGGATGTTACAAAGTGCAAAGCTTTTTCCGTGACCTTTAAAAAGGACGCGCTTACATGGTTCAACTCTTTAGCAACCGAAAGCATTAAGAGTTTTTCCGACCTGTCTGGAGGTTTTCTAAAAAACTTCACCACTCGGAGAAGACTCCCAAAAACATGCCTGAACCTCTACTCAATCGTGCAGAAGCCGGAAGAGTCCCAGCGGGACTATTTGGACCGCTTTAACTCTAAATACACTTAGATTGAAGGACTTGAGTGTCAAGCAACCCTCATGGCGTTGGTTAAAGGCCTCAGAGAGGATACCCCATTCCTCAAAAGCCTTACCAAGAGGCCACCCAAAACTATGGAGGAGATTCAAAAAAGATCTCATGATTACTTGCAACAAGAAGAAGGACAGACGACAGTAAAAACTGACCGCGACAAGAAAGAGGCCAGTCGGAAGGATCTGCCGCGAGAAGACCGCAGCAGGCGGGAACAGCGCTCCGGCAGATCCTACTACAATCCACTGAATGTCTCACTTACAACCTTCCTTCATGAAGTATCACAAGTGGAAAGAATCCCTGCACCACGAGCAATCAAAAATAATCATAGAGGAGACCGGAATGCTTACTGCAAGTATCATAAGCAAAACGGTCATGACACCGAAGATTACCGTGACCTCCTCGAGTTTGTTGAGAAAGGTTTGAAGAAGGGAAAGTTCCGTGAGTACACCGGAAGGAGCAGTGATCGAAGGGACGATAGAAGGACGAGACAAAGGGCAGACAGCCCGGAAAAGTCTACTGAAGGAAAGGATGAGCGCAAAGATGGCGTGGTTAGAAGAGAAATCAAGATGATTTCCGGAGGGCTTCCGGATGAAGGTAATCCACCATCACGGAAGGCGGCCAAAAGGAGCAAGCACACATGCCTTGCCGTGGAAGTCATGCCTAGGGCATTGCACGATAAACCACCTCCTGAAATCACATTCTCTTCAGAAGAGATTGGAAGAACAACCGACACCCTAAATCCTCCCCTCGTGATTTCCATGGACGTCATTGACGCCACAATCCGACGAGTCTTCATAGACCAAGGAAGCTCTGCAGATATCCTCTTCCGACGTTGCTTTGATGCACTCGGACTCACTGACAAGGATCTAGAGAGCCATTCCGACGAGTTAGTCGGCTTCTCTGGTGAAAGAGTAACTCCAGATGGATTTGTGACACTATGGG
>JASCZI010120853.1:67384-78704 GCA_036250425.1 Stylosanthes scabra
AGCAGTCATAGCAAACCTCCATCTTGACAATGAAGTTCATAACAAACGGAGGAAAAGTAGGCGTAGAAATGCCACCTTGCACATCTCCAAAGAACAACTTCCGAAGCTAAAAAAGCCAGAAGAAGCCAAAGGGTGCCTCCTAGTGGATCTCGAACCACCAGAAAATAAAACCCATGAAAGACTGCAGCTAAAAGGTGATCTCCAGCAGATCCAAATAGGGCAACATTCCGAGCAAGTGACCATGATTGCCAAGAACCTTCCGGAAACACTGAAAAGCAAGTTAACCCAGTTTCTACAGTTGAATTCCGACCTCTTTGCATGGACAGCGGCTGACATACCCGGAATAGATCCGAACTTCTCCAGCCACAAGCTGTCCATCATTCACGGTAATAAGCCGGTAGCACAAAAGCTACGGCGTATGAGCCCGGAAAAAGTGGCCGAAAAAAAGAAGCAAGTTCAAAGCCTTCTTGAAGCAGGATTCATCAAAGAAATCAAGTACTCCACATGGCTCAGTAATGTGGTCATGGTACCTAAAAGCAACGGGAAGTGGCGCATGTGCGTCGACTACACCAGCCTGAACAAGGCATGTCCTAAAGACCCGTACCCACTCCCAAGTATTGATGGATTGGTGGACAAAGCTTCCGGCTACAAGTTCCTCTCATTCATGGATGCTTACTCCGGGTATAATCAGATTCCAATGTACCCCGACGACGCTGAAAAGACAGCTTTTATCACTCCCATCGGCAGCTTCTACTACAAAGTAATGCCGTTCGGATTGAAGAATGCAGGGTCTACATACCAAAGGCTCATGGACAGAGTGTTCAAAGAGCTACTCGAGGGCATTCTTGAAGTATATGTGGATGACATGCTAGTTAAAGCAAAGGCGGAGGAAGAATTAATCCCCAATTTGGAGAAGGTCTTCGGCAAATTACGAGAACACCAAATGCGCTTGAATCCGGCAAAGTGTGCCTTCGCAGTTGAAGCCGGAAAATTCCTCGGTTTCATGCTGACTAATAGAAGAATTGAGGCTAACCCGGAAAAGTGCCAAGCCATTATCTCCATGAAGCAGCCGGAATCTTTAAAGGAAGTACAGATGCTGACCGGCAGACTAGCGGCCCTTTCTAGGTTCCTAACAGCCTCAGCTATGAAAGCAGCCCCCCTATTCAAGCCAATGAAAAAAGGGATAGAGTTCAAGTGGACGGAAGAGTGCGAAGAAGCTTTCAAAAGCTTCAAAGAGTATCTATCCGCACCCCTAATCCTGGTCAAACCAGAACTAGAGGAACCCCTCATTGTCTACTTGGCCGCAACTGAAGAAGCAGTCGCCGGAGCCCTAGTCCAAGAGAAGAATAAAGTGCAGCAACCTGTATACTTCGTAAGCAAAACCCTCCAAGGGGCGGAGCTGAAGTACCAAAGGTTGGAGAAGCTAGCTTTCGCACTAATAGTAACCGCCAGAAGGCTAAGGCAATATTTCCAAGCGCATCCAATTGTTGTCAAAACGGATCAGCCGTTAAGACAAGTGTGGTAGAAGCCGGATCTGGCCGGAAGAATGCTAAGCTAGTCAGTGGAGCTCTCAGAGTATCACATCAGTTATGAAGGAAGGACGGCTATAAAAGGGCAAGTAATGACTGACTTCATTGCAGAGCTCACTCCAAACGCCCCAAACCCCGATTCTTTGGCATGGGTCCTTCATGTAGATGGATCCTCAAACAACAAAGAGAGTGGCGGGGGCGTCCTCCTAGAAGGACCAGACGGAGTCATCATAGAGATGGCAGTGAAGTTCCAATTTCAAAAAAGTAACAACCAGGCGGAATATGAAGCGCTGATAGCAGGCTTAAAGCTGGCAAAAGAGGTCGGAATCTCAGAGCTGGAAGTCAGATCCGACTCTCAAATCGTCACCTCTCAGGTGAACGGAAGCTATCAAGCCAAAGACCCCAGATGACCAAGTACCTAGAGAAGGTCCAAGAGCTTCAAAGCTCCTTTAAGCAAGTAGAAGTGAAGCATATCCCTCGGAAAGAGAATGACCGAGCGGATACCCTGTCAAAGTTAGCTAGTACCAAACCAAGCGGAAGCAACTGCAGATTGATCCAAGAGATCAAAGAGAAGCTCTCCATTGATGAAACCCAAGCAGTGCTTGTAATCTCAATCGAGAACAGCTGGAAAAAACCCATCATCGACTTTCTCGAAAAAGGAATCCTCCCAAAAGAAAAATGGGAAGCAAACATCATAACAAGGGATGCAGTAAACTATGTAATGGTGGGCGGAGAGTTGTACCGAAGGGCAGCAGCTATGCCCCTACTTAAGTGCGTCGAAAAAGAACGAGTTCCCACCATCATAGCAGAAGTACATGAAGGAGCCTGTGGCCAGCACCAAGGAGTAAAAAACACCATGCGAAGAATCCTCCTAGCCGGTGTATGGTGGCCCCAAATGAGGGCAGATGTCGGACAATACATCAAAAAGTGTCAAAGATGCCAAGAGCACGCCAAACTGCAGCAAATCCCAGCCACCAAGCTGTCAACCATTGTCTCACATTGGCCGTTTGACAAATGGGGAATAGACCTCCTTGGCCCTTTACCAAAAGGACCCGGACAAGTCAAGTACCTAATTGTAGCCATCGACTACTTTACCAAGTGGGTGGAAGCAGAACCACTTGCGTCAATCACAGCAGCTCAATGCCGGAAGTTCGTTTGGAACAGCATAATCACTAGATTTGGGGTGATGAACAATGGAACCCAATTTACTGACAAGAAATTCAAAGAATTTCTAGAAGGTTTCCACATCCATCAACAATTCTCCTCGGTTGAGCACCCTCAAGCCAATGGATAAGTCGAGGCCATGAACAAAATAATCCTAAACGGATTAAAGAAGAGGCTCGATGACAAGAAAGGCTGCTGGGCGGAAGAGCTCGGAAGTGTCCTCTGGTCGTACAGAACAATCGTCGACGGGGCTAACCCCCTTCCGACTTACTTATGGCACAGAGGCAATGGTCCCTTTAGAGCTAGCTGAGGAAACCGGTCGGGTCTCAGGCTACAGCCCGGAAGAAAACAACTTGCATAGGGAAGACAATGTAGATCTAATCTATGAAGTTCGAGAAGAGGCAAGAATGAGACAGCAAGCGGCAAAAGACTCTTAGCAGCCCGATACAACAAGAAGGTGAAGAGTCAAGAGCTCGAAGAAGGAGACTTGGTACTAAGAAGGGCTGACAACGGAGGAAAGAATGCCGCCCATGGGAAACTAGGGGCAAACTGGGAAGGCCCCTACCAAGTGGTCAAAGTGCTCGGAAAAGGAGCATACAAGCTCCGTACAGTTGAAGGGGCACAAGTGCCAATAACTTGTCACATAACAAACCTAAAAAGGTACCACATGTAAACAGAACGTAGCAGCATGTACTCTTTTTCCTACCATCTTTATTTTTTCCCCAAGAGGGTTTTTTGGATAACAAGGTTTTAATGAGGCATGTAAGCGTTCCGGTCACCTTGGCCGTTATTAATAGACAAGTATTTTATATTCTTAATCCTTGTTATTTATTCTTTAAGCATTATCCATTGTGCGTTCTTTTAGTCTCAAAAAGAGAACAAAGAGCCCGGTCGCTATAATTAAGGCTTTAAAATTAACCCAAAGGGCAACCTATAAAGTGGTCGGAACAAACACCACGGCACCTCACCGGACTGATCACCCGATGCTGAGCTGCAAACAAACAAGTTATGCAAAACCGATAGTCTAAGGATAAGGACATCGCGATAAGCAAACTTAAGCACAATCAATAAAGTACGCAAATCAAAAGGCATCACCAAGTGCCAAAAGGCATCACAGACTGCCAAAAATGCAAAAGCACAAGTTATCAAGTGCCAAAACAAACAGCAAGCTCTAAACAAAAAAGCATAAAACGCTAAGGTACAAAACGCACAACTAAGCGGAAGCAAGCAAAAAAAGCGAAGCAAAAACTTCTTTAAAGACCACAAAGTGACCAAGAGGAGAAAATATCCACAAAGGCCACAGAAAGTGACCAAAATATCCACAAAAAGTAAGGCACAAGTGCCAAGCAAATTCTAAAAATAAAAATTATTACAAAAATTTAAGTGGGGCGTCCCCCACTAACCCTGCCGCATCTCCAGCCGCCGACTGCGAAGCTTGAACGGTAGGCTCTGGACGCTGCTCCGGCACAGCCTCTGCAACCCGTGAAGGCTCCCCCCATCCGACTCCTGAGGGACGAAGATCCTCCTACCCTTCGGATCCCATCGGGACTTCAGAGTTATGGTGGAGAAATCTACGCCAGGACAGAGATGCGAGACTTGGTCCAAACATATGTCCAACGTCTCCTGGCACATCTCTGTGACCTCGGTTCCAAGCGTTTGCCACTCAGAGCGCCAATACTCAGACGCCTTGGTACCCTTGCTCAGATCCGCCTGACAAGTCTTTAAGGAAGCAGCAAGAGACCCCACCTGCTTTTCCACAGCTGCCGCCCGCTTTCGCTCCGCCTACAAGGACAGCTGGAAGGACTCAAACTGGGTCTTCAACACCCAATTATCTTCCTCCAGCTGAGCAATCCGATCAAGAGCAGATTGATGCTCCAATGACTTCTCGGAAAGCTCATCCTTAAGGGTGTCAGCCTTCTCCTTAAAAGGCAGATAAGATAAGGCTGAGTCCATCTCCCCCTTTAAGATCTCAATTTGATCAAGGGCGACCGAGAGCTCTTTCTCCGCCTTCATCTTAACAGCCAAAGAGGTCTCCACACCCACCTGCTCCAGCGAAACAGCATGAGAAAATAGATAACACAGATATAACATGAAAATCAAAACACTAAAAGTGTTCAAGATACCTGGAGACAAGCAAGAGATTTGGCATGAAGATGGTAGGACTCGCCAAGAAGCTGCTCCGGAGGCATCTTCGTAAGAGCCGCCCTCACAGGGACATAAGTCAGACCCGCATTAAGGGCTTTCCGAAAGTTAAAACCCTCCGGAAAAGCCACCTTAAGAGGATCAACTTCATGCTCCCAGGCAGAGTCATCCCCTAGTGCCTTCTCAAACGCTTCATCCACCTTGGCTTTCTTCTTCCGCCGTTTCTGCTGCAAGTCCGCAGCAGGATCCCTCTTGCAGCCCCTCCTCCCCCTCAAGGTTCACCACCTTCGCACAATCACGCTTCGAAGACTGCTTCTTCGTCCTGTGCGTCTCAGAAGCGGTCGAAGCTAGAGGCACTTGAGTGGAAGATTCCACAGGGGTGGGACCAACAGCAGCGGAGGCGGAAGTGGCAGCAGCGGCCGCGGCAGCAGTAGCAGTGGCTGAAGGGCTACCGGTCGGCAGAACCGCCCGGGGACCCATCTTAGACAGATCCGCCATCATAGCCAACAAATCGTCTGCAAGACTAAAACAAGTCAAGAGTTAGCAACAACCAACACAGTCAAAGTAACAAAAGAAAAAATAAAGCAACAACAACAATTATTTACCAAGGAATTTCCCAACTTCGGCATCAGAGCCGTCCAAAATCCACCTACAGGTAAACTTGTTCCTCTTCGGCAAACTGCCCGGAAGAGAAACAAGAAACTTGAAGGCAGCCATTTCCAGTGGCTCCAAGTTGTACACGGTGAAATCCTTCACCTCCGGGTTCCAATAGACCCAAGAGAAAGGCTTATTCTCGTGGTCCAGCCAGAAGGCACGCTTGCCGGAAGCAGCCAAAACCTTAAAGTAATGCCATTTGAATTCTTGGATTGAATCCTCGTAAGAATCAAACAGCTTACGACCTTGGCGTGCCCGGAAAGAGATATACCCGTAACCACCTGGAGGGAAGTGAAGATCATATATGTAGAAGAAGAGTCTGATGGTAGGGCGGAAACCATAGTGAAGGCACACTTTCTCGAAGGCGAGAATAAAGCCCCACCCATTCAAATGCAGTTGACTAACGGCGACGCGATAGCAAGTCATCACGTCCCTCTGAAAGTCTGAGAATGGGAGCCGCATCCTCAGACGAGTAAATAACTCCTGATATACCCACAAGAAGTGGGGACCCTCCTCACCCGCTCGGAAAGGGACGCGATCAGACGGCCCAGCGGCCTCCAATACGTAATCTCCTTCTGCTCCTGAGTCCTCCATCAAAAGGAAACTACGACGGAACTCAGGCAGCGAGTCGCTCTCAACCACAGATGGTTGAGTTAGAACAGCTTCCTCAACCCAACCGTAGAGGCGAATCTCAGCCGCATCCAAAGGGCGAGGAACCTTCACCTCTTGGCAAGACTTTTTCTTTCCCATTTCCGATTTTTAATAAATAAACGACGCCTGCAATACAATGCAGGAAGTACAGTTTGAGAAAAACTGAGAAAACGCGAAGTGGAGAAGAAGAAGAAATGCAAGACAAAGGATGAAACTGGTACTCTTGAAAACACACAAGAATGCAAAAGGAAATGAAATAAGGTGAATAGTACCTGTGGCAAGAGTCGCTGGAACTGAAGATGGAACGATTTCCTTTTTTCTTCTTTTTTCTTCTTCAGAGAAGATCAAGAGTATTCAGAGAGAGAAAGGAGGAAGTTCAAAAGAAATGATAAAGTTTCAATTTTTAATTCTCAAGCCTTATTCAACACGCTTCGAGAATCCAAAAAGGGGCAAGTACTAATGATGAGACGGTTACTGGAATTTTGAAAACCGCTACCACTACTCTCTCTTTCGAAAAACGTGCAAAAGTAACCACTCTTTCTGCCACGTCAACAAAAGAAAAACAAAACGACATGCCACAAACAGTTTGACACATAATCAGCCGGAAGAAAATAATAAAGCCGGCGCCATACAGATAGCAGTCGGAAACTCATCAAAACTACTCGGAAATCGAATGAGCACATTCATTTCCCGAGTGGGGGCAATGTTACGAACCGGCCCAATAAGGCCCAAACCATTAAAACAATAATCAACTTACTTGGTCCATAAGTCAAGGATCGAGCTAAAAATGTCGAGGATCAAGTCAGAAGAGGAAAGATTCGATGGGATCATGAAGAGATCCCATCCGAATCTCAACCACCCGCTACTATATAAGCAGGGGAGAATGCCCCCTCAAGGTACGCATTCTCTAAACCCTAACCTCCCATATTAGCCCTAGAATCTTATAATTCTAATTCTGGGATCCTAGCGCTATTCATTCATCACATCAACCACCTTCTTCGGACCCAGCCCTCGGACTCTTCCGAGTGCTTCCCCTCGGAAGGTACACTTTCTCTCCATCATTCTCGTTGTCTACTCTCTCTCATGACTTAGGTCCATTCGATCATTGTTTAATACATCTGTGCTTAACAAAATCCAACTTAAATAAATTAGATAGACGAAACACTTGTACATATAACTAACTCATTTATCAGTTTTGAGTTTTGACCGGAACTCTGAAACAAACGGAAAATAATTTATCATTTTCATATTCCTTATTCAAACAAGCGAAAGCAACCATTTCTCTTCCGTGTTTCTTTGTTACTCTAAAATGTCCATGTGAATTGCTATATAAATGGATACTTTTTTTAAAAAAAAAAATTATCACACATATTTAATTGACAAGCTCTTCTTTTATTATTAGATAAGATAAGATAACGTAAGATTCTTCATTCAATTGATGCAAATTTAACATTTAACATACTATATATACATACATCACATGGTAAAGAAGAACATAGACAACTCAATGTATGAAAACTTTTTTTTCATTTTTGTAGAGTATAAAAATATGGTAGTATTCATTCTAATAAAAATAATTTTTGTTTTATTTGTTGTTATTCATATTTTTTTATTAGATTTTATTATTTATGTATTTAAAATTTTTATTCTAGACTTTATTATTTTTATACTTAATACATGGATATCTAGATTTATTCAAAAAATAATTAATTATTTTAACAGTACAAATTAAATCTGCTGTGCTTTGCGTCTTATCATCAACAAGTACGATAATCGCTTACACAAAAATTTTAGAGAAAATTTAGAGAGGTCATAGTTTGTTAGCCAATAAGTCGTTAATAGGCTTTTTTCTTCTTTTCTCTTTCCTCTTTTACCACTCATTATTTTTCTAATTACACTCATTGGCTTCCTATTGGTCCCCTAATATTAGTTCGTAGCATTACTCAAAATTTTCACCGCTAAATTAAAATTTAAAATGAAACTCAGTTACATAAGTGTGATATTTGAACTTAGATTATCAAACTGTATGTGATGCCTTGTTATTAACAAAAACAAACTCTAGAATTCGACACAACTATATGGTTGCGTTTTTCACATTCCATGGCCAAAAGACACGTTAGAACACATATCATGGTTTTCTTTTTCATTTTTGAGTAGTCATGTAAACCTGTCCCTAAAGTATTAAGTTCACACGCTTTAATCTTTTAAAATAATTTAATTTGTTTTGTATATGTTTTTCTACTACATTTAATTAGGTTATTATAAAAATTAAAGTATCTTTATATAATTTTTTTTGTGGTCCAAAAGTATTTTTATAGGAAAAAATGTGTTTTATGCCACAAAAGTATGTGGTGAAAATCAGTTTTACCACAATTGTTTATTTTTTCTCAAAAGTGTCAGAAACGATCCCAAATTTTATCAGAAAAACACAATTATTGTTTTGCCCTTGGAACAGTTATTATCTGTTAATGTTAGTTGATAGAATTATAATTTTATTTGTTATTTCTTTATAAATAAATCAAAAGAGAGAGAAAAAGAAAGAGAAACTCTAAACCCCAAATCAGAAGAGAAACCCTAAATCCCCAATTTTCAAAATTTCCCAAAACGAAGAATTGACAATCCCTAAACCACCTTCACAGCGTTGCCGTTTCCGTTTCTATTCTCCGTTTGCCTCGCCATCGCAGCTCCGTCATCAATCACTGGAGGTTAGGGTTCTATAAGCTCTCTCAACTCTCCCCTCTTCGATAGTGGTCAATAGTGTTAATAGTGTGTGTGTTTCGCGAGAAGAGAAACATCCTCATTAAGGGAGAAGTGTGTTTCGCGAGAAGAGAAACATCCTCATTAAGGGAGAAGGGTATTTCGGTCATCACACTTTAAATTTGGTGTCTTTAATGTAATTTTCAAACTTTATGGCACTTTTGATAAGAAATAAACGATCGTGACAAAATTGATTTTCACCATAAACTTTTGTGGCATAAGACATATTTTTCCATCTTTATATAATAATAGAGGTAAGAATTGAATAAGAAAATAAAAAATAGAAGGCTAGAAGAAATAATAAGAAACAAAATTTATTACACTATCTATTTATAGAAGACATCCACTTGAACTAGAAAATACAGTAAGCAACATATTACACATTCTATATTATAGAGAAGTTTATACATTTTCTAGGCCAACGCCACCACTTGTCCCATAAATCCGTCCCTGACTACCTGATCTGTCTCTTATAACCAACTACTATCTATATCTCGTTCTATTATTCTCATAGCTAGATGTATTATTCTTATAGCTCGCTCAGCTTTTTATACCTATAATTCGATCGTATTATCAAACAACAATTAAACTCTGCACAATATATATCTATTCTCCACTTTTTATACCTATAATCTATTTCAATATAACTTGGTCAGACATAGTGGCACTTAAAAAAAAAAAAAAGCTTAAGATAATGTCAATGACATAAGATTTGCATCTCATTTATCAAAATTTAATTTCCACATGCAATCATAACAAGGAGATAGAGAAGGACTAAAAGTTTTGGCTTTAGTGGGTTTAAAGATGTCCTTCGCCAACTTGAGACAATTCTCAAACTCATCGGTTTCTAGCTGCTGGCTATCACCATCAAGCAGATTTCTAGCCTTATCAATTGCAGAATGAATCTCCTCCTTCTCCAAAGGGCAAAGCTTAGATCTTTTTCCATCTTGTAAACATAAAGCTCCAAAGCATTCATTGCATTAGCCTTCTCATGTAACTTTGCATCTTCCACCTTGTACTTGTCAGCTTCCTTACAATAAATATTCATGTACACATGAAACACACAAACACATGGTATATTCATTCACATGATATATTCATTTACAATAAATATTTTATGTGTATCTAATGTGTTTGTGTGTACATGTAGCATTATTGTTAATCAGTCTTTGAATTTGCTTTAGTGAAAGTCTTTCTTTGTCATTGGTTATTTTAATTTCATTCCTACAACCATTGGTTTTTTCCCATGCAAATACATTTAGAATCAAATACTAGTTAACCAATAAAAATTCAGCCAATATCAACCAATAAATTAAGTTGAATATTCTGGCTTTTTTACTTATATGCGCACGCAAAAAAGATTATTTCCCAAAATATGCATGATACATTTTAATTCTCAAAATACGCTTCTTCAATTCGCCGGCCCCACCAGAGAGATAAATTTTCACCCCGTCTCGTCTCCGCCAAGGGCGAGATGCCCACCTGCCTCGTCTGCCACCAACTCGCTCACGCCTGGAGAGAGATGGAACCTGGAAAGCTGCTCCCTTCTCACCTGCAGCAGGGGCGACATGGCTAAAGCCTGCTCCCACTTCGCCCATGCCAGTCACGAGGTGTTCATGGATCCCTTTAGCTGCATTTCGATCAGCAGCTCATTATTATTACTATTATCATTGTTATCATTATTGTTATAATGAATGGGTGATTGTTAGATTAAAAAACTTGATGCGTACGCATCAAATAATGCTCGCACACGCATTCAAAGCGCGGAAAACAAGATAAGTGAAAAGTCACCTTGATGCGTACGCATAGATCCTATGCGTACGCATCCGACACGCATAGGCCGCGCATCCAACGCCTATATAAGGCCACCACTTTCTTTCTCTTTCTCTTATCTTCTTCCTTCACTCCTTCCATCATCAATCCAAGTAAGTTTTCTTTCCCTTCTCTTTTTAATTACTATTTAATGTTTTGGTTAGTTAGTTAGTTTAGATGTGGTAGTTAGAGTAGTTTAGGAATAATTAGTATGCATGTTAGATTTAGTTTAATAATAATTAGTAATGGTTAGGAGTAGGCTTAGATGACTCTTGTGTATGCTTTTGTGTTTTGCCTATATGCAATAGAATTAGGGAAAATTAATGTAGGTTGCTAGTTTATGTAATTCTATAATTGCATGCTAGTTTATTAAATGATACCAAGCTCTTTTAACATAAATTTCATATGATTAATTATATGCTAACTCCACATGCTAGTTACATATGAAATTGAATTTTATTATGCATCAACACCTACTTAAATGAGCATATTAGGATAAATGTTTCATTAATACCACTTAACAACTACATGAAAAATATAACATGGCAATAATCTTCTTTGTGCTCAATGTAACCATGTCAATTATTGCTTGATTGTTAATGGTAGATAAT
>JASCZI010120853.1:89920-104548 GCA_036250425.1 Stylosanthes scabra
TACATAATAAACCATGTTCTTTTCCAACAATAACGCAAGCCATGCTACAACAATGGTGCCCCAATAATGTGATCTTTGAGTAGCACTGCTACCCATTATGACACAATTAATAAGCTAAGCAATAAGTACTGAAAATGGGGCAAAGACAAAGTGAGTTGTTTGTTTGCATGAAGAAGCACTTAGCTAGGGTTGGAGTTTATAATGTGAAGAAGGGGAAGAAAAAAAGGTAATGTCTTTTTTGTTAAGTTGTTTGAGTTGTGTGTGTTCACAATGAATGAACCAAGAAGTGGAGAATAACTGATTTCGTTTGTGTTTGGCGGGAAAAGTGATTAGTGATTAGGTTTTTTTTTTTTTTTAATGGTTATGAGAGAAAGAGGGGTTAAGCCTTTTGTTTTACTTTATTTTGGTGAGAGAATTTTGCAACCTACATTTTTTAACCCAATTTACACACTACTATTCTTAACATGCGGTGCCCAAATCAACAAACTAAACCACCTGATTCCCTCTATTCACCATATTCTTACCTTACCTTTTACTAATTGTAATTGACTAGCATTGAAATTATTCACGTCTACAATATCCTTCCACGAAAATATAGGGTATATTCAATTAAAAAATATAGGTAACTAATAATTTTTTAACCACCAAATTAGTCCAAAAAATAAAATATTTATAACTATTATTTATAGAACATTTATAATAGAAAGTCATAAAATATCTGAAATCTAAAGTAATCATTAGATAATTTTTTAAAAATAATCCATCGAAACCTAAAAAAATATAACATCAAATTTAAATTTTTAGCTGAATTTTATTGGTTACCTTTGAAATTAGAAAAATATAAATAACCAATATTTTTCTAACCAATAAATCAGCCAACAAAAAATAATATAAAAAAAAATATTTGACTAATTTTTGATTTTGAATGTAAGGATAAAAATTGATTCTAAGGACAATTGAAACTTATTTCAAATGTTTGAATAAAATTGAATCAAATTAAATTTCAGAAGTATTTTTGAAACTTTTTGAAAACTTCAGGAACAAAAAATATACTTTATCCCAAAATATTTAATTTAAATTATTAACTAATATTAACATAATATTTATTTATTACCTAGCATTACTAATTTATTATTCATGTTGGAAAATGGTTGGAGTCAAGTCAACCATAGAAATGCATCTCATCTAGACAACAATTCTAGTTAGCAATTACGTTTCGTGCAAGTGTTCATAAGATTATAAGCAATAAAATAAAACTTTGTTCAAAATATTATCAAAATTCAACATGGCAAGTTCAAAGCACGCCTCATTAATAAAAGCAAAAATAATGGATATAAAATATGAAAAATATCATTGGTTACTTTAAATAATAATAATAATAATAATAATAATAATAATAATAATAATAAACAAGAGGATAATCACAAATCATGATGTCGTTCATTCTGAAAACTTCAAGCACAACAAATTCTTCCTTCTAAATAAGATGATGATGATGATGGAAGCATTTTTACTTGAGACACAATCAACAAATGGATTTTAAAAACTGTGGTATACCCGAACCTCTAATGTACCCAAAATCTGATAACCTCTTCAATGTAAAAATATGTTTCATCTCTCACTGACATATTGGTCTTCCATGGTCACAATAAACCAGCTTCAAAGAGATTCCTCCGCCTCAACGTCTCGTCCACAAGCTTGAAAGTCTTCTTTACAAGCTTTTGATCGAGCGCGGTGGTCCTGTAGACCTTGAACACACGATCGACGTGGTCAGGAGCAGTGCTCTGGAAATATAACTCCTCAAACTTCTTCTTCACAAACCTGCAGAGGGAGTTTATAAACACAATTAAGAAAGCTTGAAGTAAAGATCATCTAGAATGACAAGATTCGTAAAGCAATAAAATAAGGAGTTAATCACGATTAAATTTATAACTTCTGTAATGCGTGAGGCACAAAATCTTGATTTAAAGGTGATTAAAATATCACTTTCTCGCTTTAGCAGCGTCCTCACTTTAGAAGAGTTTGATCCAATTTGTAATGAGCATTACTTGCTTTGAGTAACACCATTCTATAATGTTCAAGGGATATAAATAAGTTACTTACTCGTATGCATGCTCAATCTCTTGCTTCCCTGTTGAAACTGGCTGATAATCTTTGAACCATTCGCATACATTGAGTGGGACCTGAACAATGCAAGACAATGTATCAGACTGGAAATGAGGATAGCCTCCAACAATAAGGAGTGCATGGTACCATGTCTCGAGGTTCTTACCTTCAGGATCTTCTTCTCGAATATGTCGAACTTGTTTAAAAATAACATGAAGGATGTTTTCTGTGCAAAGAAAGGAAGGGGTGTCATTATTCATTGTTATTATTAGTTACCTATTTTCCAAAAGTATAAATAATAACTAAGAAAAAAAGTATGGAATGAAACCTCAAAACATGGCTGCTTCAGGACCCACTCAAAAAGTTCCTTAGTCTCCATCATTCTGTTCCTGTTCTCATCCTCAAAAAGTGTTTGATCATACCTGAAAGGCAAATATCATGTTAAGACCATAGTAGCTTCAAATATAGGTGAATTACTTTGTCTCTATATCCTGGCACAAAGATCTTATCAGTAATAACACACCATTAACATTACTAACACCAAACATGCTAAATCCTTACCTACAGCACTAGGAGTTTACCTTTTTTCGTCACTTTTCAAGTAATCAAAAGTGCTTTTAAGCGCAAAATGATAACTAGAAGCAAGTGCTTACTCATAAGCTGAAATTATATTTTGTATTCCGACATTTTTTTCCCCAATAGAATAGTCCAGACAAACTTTATCGGCATCGTTATAAACCATATTAATATGCGCAAACAAATAGTAAACCATACTCGCTAATAGCAGCACAGAATATTACAGCTGAAACTCCTTCAAAAAGATGGATCCATTTTCTCCTTTCATTTCTCTGGCCCCCGACATCGAAGAGTCGATAGACTTCCCCACTTTTCTTGTTTTCTCCAACAGGGCTGTCAAAAATAACAAAGACATACCAATCAAGTTGTTCCACTCTCTATTAACATATTAAGATTTGAGAAAAAGCAACAAGCCATTATAAACAATGGGTAACCAACAAGAGAACAATTGCCTCCATGCACACACATACATGTCGAGACTGAATCACACTTATACCAATCTAAGGTTGTGAATACTTAATAGTACATCACACCACTTCAGTATATTGGCTCCAATCTGTTGTATCTAACAGTGGATATGGCTAACAGGTAGAGAGGATAGTAAAAGGTACCACTTTTACAGCATTGTTTCTATATAAGCTCATGTGACAGGGGGTTAATATTCCAAAAGCTATGATTCATAACCAAGGAATTGCACTCAGTAAATGCAGAAATCTATTGGCCCCTTCAGAGACTGTTGAGAATTTATATATGAAGAGTAACTAGTAAGACTAAAAGATGCATTTGTTTCAAACCACATTTATGCCTCCATTCTAAGTTTGTTAATAATGAGCAAATATACAGCACTACTTGCCATATAAAAATTTTCAATCCAGTAACAGCAATAAGCATTTGACTATCATTTCAGGAAAACAAATCATTTCGGGTCAGCGTGTTCACCTGAACTGGATCTCCACAACACCCGTTGTACGAACTCTTGCATACAAAACATCCTCCTGTATAATAGCGAGAGAAATATGAGATATTAAAAACATCACAACATTTTCATACTGACGGTTCTATAAAAGAGAAACATAAGCAAAACTCCACCAGAATTCTTCCAACATATGCTGTCTTTCATGCGGTGACTACACATCAGGTAACTTTTGCAGTATCACAATTGACAATATTAATATGCTTGCCACTACTAAAAAATTAAATTGAATCAGGGATAAAAACAAGTTAAGGACAGTAAACGAGTTGGATCAGAGCAAACGCCTCATCAGATTTGTATTGAAGAAGGCTACATTTGTTCATTGATAATATTTTCTAATTTGTGTAACCTACACTGCAGCAACCTTAGTCAGTAACATGGCTATTAACAAAACATGATTTAACTTCCAATTTTTTTCAAACTTTTGGACTGTCATACTTGGAACATCAAATACACACAGCCCCCAAAGAGGGGAAGAAAAGATTTTAGTATACTAAGAGAAAAATAAAAACACATATTACAGTAACAGAAATAGAAAGAGTGAAAGACCAATCTTGGATACCTTTGTTGGAACATAGTTTGCATCAGACAACCTCTGCAAATTTTCCATAAAATAATGGGTACAATCTGGAACTTGAAGTTCATTACCACGGGCATATGTTTCCTACAGCAAGTAAAATGTTTGACATAAATACCAAGTTATTGATGATACAAATACTGAAGGCAACACAATCAACGTGTGCAATTGATCCACCTGAATTGCAGCATCCTCCCACAGAGTCTCTATTTCCTGTGCAAGCTCCTTGGTGAGAAGTGGGTAATCGATCCTGCCTCCGATTTCCGAGAGTTTTTCGCCAATACCCTGGCATAAAAATCAACCTCTTTTAAACACAGACTATGACATACAAGTTAGAAAACTGCAACAGGTAATCCAGAAGAGAAACCAAAATACCTACCAGTTTCTCACTGGATATCAAATACTTTGAGGAATCAATATCATTCTGAGCCAACTCCTTTGCCCCATCATGCAGAAGCTGTTTAAACACAATAAGCACAAACTTTAAGGCACCATTTTCTCTAATATATCTGTTAAAACTCAACTCACATTTAACTTTTTGTTGAAACTATGGTGGCACTATTAAGCTCTAGGTACTTTTAAAAGAAAAATAATAATCAACACACCCTTTCAAGTATTGCGTACTTTTATTGTCTGATACACATTAGCATGAATGACTGGTATGTAGCTTTTTAGCTCTGCCTCGTCAAAGCCCGTTTGAAACAAAAGTTTTATCTGCATATTGCAACAAATAGACCATGTCAATACTCAATATAAGGTGACCTAGCAATCATATGCTATCCTAAGAAGCTTTAAAGAACATGCAATTTCTTGCCTGCTTAAAGATTGTAGACTTCCCTGACTCTCCAGCACCTAAATAACAGAGAAATTGATACATTTAATCATGTAAATCCACAAAAGATAACATCAACAAAAGCATGAAGGTTGTAACAGATTCTTGCATACATGATTACTTCTAATCGTGATAGCATCACAACTTAAGAAATGCTAGATTCCAATTCCTTCTAGGAATTTCAATCCTTCACTAAAACAACTATTATATAAAGGGAAAGCTGACCAAGATGAAACAAACCTAGTAGTAGAAGTTTCTGAATATGCTTTTCAGCCTTTGTTTCTAATTCTATTCTTCTCTCAATTTCTGCAGCCTGCAAATGCACAATAGCTTTATCAAATTAGATCTCATTTTAATGTTTATGATTATCCGCGGCCTAAGTAGTAGACAAAATTTTCAAGCAAAGCGAACCTGTGCATTTTCTTCGGCCTCGGCATCATTATAATGACGATTCTTGCTGCAGAGTGAGCCCATATTTTCTGTTACAAAAGACAGCATAGAAGATGCACTAGTCAAGCTCCACCAGAAATCAGTGTTTCAATGCCCTTTTTTAATGCATATGTCAAGTAGTGAGCTTGAGTTCACCTAACAAAGAACTAGAACCGTGTCAGGAGCATACAAACACAAGCAGGTTCCTCCCCAACCCCTCTCCCTTTCATTGGAAAATCATAAGCCAATTCATATGCTGATACCTCCATGCAATTTGCTATAGCATAATCAAATCAAATAATATATTCTAACCCATGTAATAAGACAAATGAGCACATAAATCCAAACAGACTTAAGGGTACAGCTGGACAGCAAGAACAGGTTGAATCAAAATCTGCATCGAAGTATGTGTTTGTTTTGTCTTTCAACTCATCAAAACAAGTATTGTCAAAATCACATTCAGTCACATTTTAAACACCTCCACCCCCTCCTTTTCCCCAACAAACAAACAAAAATACACCCCTAGCCAAAATATTTTCCAAATCATATCCAAAGTTTAGAATTATTCTCTTCCAATTTACTTGATTAAATTGCTAGAATTGAATAAATACAGAATATTCTACTTCTTATACAGCATATGGAGAACAATAGTGATCTAATTCAAGTTACAATACCTACAACATTTGAATTTATTTTATTTCTTTGGTGAAGACCCTTTTGTTACCTACCTATGACTTGGGGTTTACCACATAGTTAGACCCCATCACCACATAGAAACACCAGCATCATAAAGCTCCATTTTTTTTAAAATAAAAAAAAGGTTAATATTTTTTTTATCAGGTAAGCAATACAAGCTAGACAGGAACTAATCATTTCAAGCTTTGAATGTTGATTCCCTCCTCACTGAGCAAGGAACATTTTTTGCAGTTGGAAGTACAAAGAAAAAAGCAAGAGTATTCAGAGTACAATCACCTCAAAGGAGAATATCATAGTGAAAAACTGTCAAAAGACATCAAATGCAAACACACACACACAGAAAATATGAAGAAAAAAATAATTAAAAAGTGAAATAAACAAAGAAAAAAGAAAGAAAAGAATAAAGTAGCATATATTCGCATCTCGATCTGCATGTTTAACACCAAATACAGAGATCTCCTGAACAAAAAAATCCCTCCAACACCATTAATTCTGAACAGAGAAAACAAGAAAAAAACAAAAAAGGATCTTGAATTGGGAATGCAACAGAAGAAGAGAATGGGTACCTGAAAAGAATCAAAAGGGGGTTTCTTTTTGCAGAGTTTTGAGGTGGAGGTGGAATATGCTCCTAGATTTGGCGGATTCGTGAGGGGTGAGTTGTGAAGAGTGAATAAGTGTGAGAAGTGTGAAGAAGTGAAAAAACTTAGAATTAGAAAGCATAAAGCAAGTTCAGCTATGTAGCTCTATATGTGGGGGAAGATATAGTATTATTCTAGTTCTATCCTACTATGGTATAATATTAACAATATTATTAATTAATGTTGGTTAATTTAAGGTAACATTGGCGTATAATTTACTACTATATTAATAATTAGTTAATTAATTAATAATATAAAAATGCATTTGTAACGGTGCGGGTAATAACTAATGGGCATAGAGAGAGATGAATAGAGACTTAAATTAAATATATGAAATGAGAAATTAAAGAAAAAGAAAGAAAGGGTGGAGAAGGGGAAAGAAAAGGGTCTGTTTCATACTGAACCCTTGCAGAAAATAGTTCAAGACTGGTCATTGTAGTTTGGACCATTGGATGAGACACTAAATTTAATCTATGGTCCTTATTTATCACCTTCTAACTCATCTTATTAAGTAGCTTTTGCCCTTTCTACTTCTCATTAAGTAAATGGTCAGGTTGATTTATAATTTGGGAGATAAGTAAAACTCGACAAAATTAGATTGAAATAAGTTTGTTAAGGTATTTAGTTTAAACTTTATTAAGAGATATAAATTGAGGAAATAAAGATTAAATTAAATTGGTAAAGAAGAGACAAATATTAGTATTAAAAATTTTATTATTGAGTAATGATATTTGAGTAAAAGAAGTTATTAAAATTTCAGTCTCTGTCTCAAAATTTTAGTCCCCTCAATCCTCTCAGTCTCCACTTTTCGAGTGTACTGAAAATGTTGAAATTTTTTGGGACAGATAGTCAGAGACTAAAATTTTAGTCATAATCTCTGTTAACTAAACACAATATTGAATCTCAACCCTACTACCAAATACATCCTTAAGGAACTATACTTAGAGAAATGCGTCCCAGACAACAAAGACAAGGTGGGAAGCTGCAAACTTATGTCTTCGCCATTAAGATGACATGGATGAAGGCCATGTGAGAAACACTCTGATAGAAGCTATACATGAGGTATTACAATAGTATGTGAAATGCTGCGTACTAAATTAAACTCTAATATTTATATCAAATTGATTCTTTTACATCGACTTATCACTTATTATGCATGATGATTAATGCGGATGTTGTCACTTTTCTTCTAGTTATGAGGTACGTTCGTTTATTCAAATGTGTCTTGAAATAATATAGTAACCTTGTGTAATATTAAACATATTGTCAAAGGAATTGAAATAATATAGTAATCTTGGATAATGATGTTCAAAGACTTGAGCTAGTGAGAGCTCCATTTGACATGTTAGGAAAGGAGGGAAATCCGGAGCGAATATTTCACAAGATTTTTTACATGAGAATGAAATGCATAATTAGAGCATTTATTTCACGAGATATTTTAGATGAGTGAAGTTTTCTTAACATCAAATAGTGTACATCTCTTTACGCTTTTGTGAAAAGGGAACTGCCAGTGGATTTAGTGGCCGTAAATTGCAATGAGAATGGAGATGAAATTGCCAAGGGGGTTTGGAATAAAGGGTGTCTTGGGAATTTAAATAAGAAGCCCTCGTTCTATACTTCTAAATTGGAGGAAAAGAGAAACATATATAGGATGGATTCTTGTAGGAGTGAGAGTGAGAACAAGAACTATACTTGGGATTATGGAAAGAAGTTTTGTGGCCTAAGCCAAGATTCTTTTGTGGAAGGGATGAAATTGAGCTGAATGAGGTTAAGAAACAAAATGGTGTGTTGGGGTCTAAAAAATCTATTTGTTCATTGGGTGGAGAAACTTAGCTAGCTTTAAATGAAGGTTTTCATGACAAGTTACCTAGTTGGAATGAAAAAGATGACAAAATAGTCTCAAAGAATGTGTGTTATGAGATAGGTGTGGAGTACAACAACCAGTTTGGGTAGCAAAAACTTATTTGGTGGCTTTCAATTAGAAAGAAGATGATCTCATGTCTACTTTAACTGAACTAAATGAGATTTATGCGTCGAAATAGAGAGAAGTTAAGAAGAAAGATAAGGCTCGAAAAAGTAGACAAAAAACATCTAAGAAGGGGTGGGTTTAAGTCATACGAAGATGTTCATTATAGGACCTTGGGCTAGGTTGAAGTAATAGAGCACTAGTAGTTTTTTTTTTTTTTAGGTGAAAGAGTTTGACCGGTGAAAGGATGATGCTTCTTGAGTTTTGCCAAAAGGGATAAGCTAAGATCAAGAAAGGTAATGATGTGACCTAAAGTGAAGTAAGAGTTGAGCGTGTTGATCTAGCTAGTGATATGTTATGGTGTTTGCTATTGTTTTATTGTCTTTTTGTTGGTGCCTATTGATATCCTTAGCTGGTAGTTGGTGTTAAGTGGTTTCTTGTAATTTTGTTTGCATTGAGCTAGAGATTTCTTGGTTTTTAGGTGTTTTGTGAGAGTTTTTAGTTCTATTTAGTTAATTTTCAATTGTATTTTGGATGTAGAATTTCTTTCCTATTATGGGGTTGTGAGTTTGTTTAAACCATCAAAAAGATATTAAACATATTATCTGGTTTTGAGCTCCAAGTCACTTGTGATGCTACCACTATAAAAGGATGATATATGAGAGAGGTTATTGTAGTAAAGGATTAAGAAGTAGATGCTCTTATACTTGGCGTGGTATATAATATTCACATTTAATATATAATTGATTATTGAAGAAATACCAAAATTAGCTATAAAATATACGAACATTGACAAAACTACCAATAAAAGACAAAAAGGAACTTTCTACCATATCCATGAAAGATTGGGTTTGTCAATCAAATTTATCGAAGCATTAGTTAGTCACAAACACCGTTAACACGGTGTCTTGCGTATAACGTTAACTGTACTCTTAATTTGGCTTAGTCCAGAGGGTGTGACGTGTGTTTTCCCCTTGTTACCATTATGCATCTCTTCTCTCTCATCTGCTTCTGTTGTTCTTTCTTTTCCGGTTGAAAATTATTCCCGAATTGAAAACCCTAACATGACCAGGAGCAGCAACCATTCTATTTTAAATAGAAGCTTCAGTGATGATGGGATTCATCTTCCATGAGGAGCCAAGCGAAAAATCTTTGTGGAAGATGCTTCTATGGCCTTAGTGTCGTCCTGCTACAATCTGGAACAACTACTAATCATGGGATATGGTTCATTCTGTGGAAGGTAAAACATGTTTATATTGGAGTTATTTTTAATGGATACCTCAATTTAAAAATTTTCTAACTCTTCCCTTTTGATGTAATTAATGGATTGCAAGTATTTTGTATGGGTTGATAAAATTAGTGGAGGCTTGGAGGGTTTGGCTCGAGCCCTGGCCTCATGAGAAAAAATAGTAATTATCTTTGTGCTATGCAAGATGAAGATGACAACAACACTGTGCACACTTTGGACATGGTTCCAATTTGGGAGGGATGGTGAAAGTGTGAATAGCGCGAATAGTAATTCGAATGTCCCCTTTTCCCTTTTAACCCTAGCTAAAAATATAATAAAAAAATGAAAATTGAAATAAAAAAAATATCCACGTCAGCGGTTAACATTAAATATAGGAAACCTATTAATGACGGTCGTGACTAACACTTAGGTAGATTTGTCCGACGATTCCAATCTTTCATAGGTCCAAAGTTTTTTTCCATCTTTTATGGATAGTTTTGTCAGCGTTCATATATTCCATAGGTAATTTTTGTATTTTTTCCTAGATTATTAATTACTTTTAGTTTCTCACAAATTGTTAATTTTTGTAATTTTGATGGATATTAGATGATAAACCAACTACAAGACACCACTCCGTTGAAGCTAAGTAGTAATAGCACAAATGGGTTTATTTAGAGTATTGTGTTACATTATCTACTTCAACTTCTTAAAGTTCCACCATAAGGAGGCAACTGATGAGAAAATAGTATATACTGAAGCCTCGTGTTAACATTTATGACAGTTTCATATAAGACCGAAACAGAACATCAATAATAGCTAACAAAGCATTAGTTGTAATATGATGCTTGGAGACAACATTTTGACCATAATCAACGAGCTATTATGACAACTATAATGGATTTTTAAGATCATATGATTACTTCATGTGGTGGAGTAGAATATGAAATTCAGAATCTATCAACATTGTCTAAATCTCTCTTCGTGTGTTAGGCCACAATCCTCTTATATTAATTGAACATAACACGCACGTGCTTATTGCATTTTAGCCATAATACTTGATATCTAACTCTACTTGAGTTTTCATCTAGCAACAGAAATTTATACGTGTTTAATTCTATAAATCTTTCACATTTACTGTAATAAAACTTTCAAGTTCATTCAAAGAAAGCAACAACAAAGTATGCATTATAGTGGGTGTCAGATTTGATTATTTTAGTCTGGATCGAATCGAAATTTTGGCCGTATGCGATTTGACCCCGTGCACTCTTATTGTCTACAAAATATAGAAAGAATACATATATTTTTAAATATTTCAAATTTTACACTTGCTAAATATTGTATTCAAATTAAAAAGAATTTAGCTATTATATGCTTGACATATAATAAATTTTTGTTTGAACGTGTAAAGAGATAACATTCTTTTATGGAAAGACCTGAAATGTCCAAAAGTGCAAGGGATTGTGCATCTTCACACAAAGTTTGGATTGATAAGAGTAAATTATGCCTTCATGAGCTACCCTAATACCACTACGCTTGACATGAGAAAAAAATTACTTTTCTAAGAGATGGAACTATATAAATGATCCAAAGTAATTGTTGTATTATATTTTTTTGGCGTTGTATGACTTCTATATTGTCACTCTCCACGATTTCATAAAAAAAAAACATTGTTGGACTTTCTCTAGGCCTATTAAGCAAGTCAGTGTTACTGCCTCATGAGTTATGACGGAAAATGGATTACTCACCTATTCACATGGATGTCATCAATATGTCACCAGAATTATCTCTTGCAATTACTCATATCCTCACAATCCATCAATCCATACTTGAAGTTTGCTGCATCTACATTAATTTTCACCATATGGCAGGATAGTTTTCTCCAGGATTGTGAATTAATAGAATCAAGGGAGGGTAAGATTGGATATGCTGCACTCAATTGGAGAATTCGAAGATATTCAACATGCTTCTGCTGCGAAGTTTTCATCACTTCCAAAGGCTCCAGAACTCTTCCATCAAACACATTGGTGTTACAAGCTGACCAAAGAGCCAGAATACAATTGCAAATCAAACTTTAGTTTTTGGCATCTAGGATTCCAAATAGCTCTTCAATTCACCTCCCTGGATCTTAATTTGATGCTATCAATGTTCACAGATTAAAGGGACTAGGAAACATGAGTTTTTTCGAGAACACACATTTTTTGAATAGGTGAGTGATTGTCTCTTCCTTTTTCCAACACATGGAATATAGGGTTGTGCAATTCTCACTTTGTTTTTTGTAGGTTGACTCGTATAGGTATTGAATCGGTGATGGTTCTTCACGCATATGTAAACTTATTCATTAATAAAAAATTTTAAACTTTTTCTTTTAATAAATATAAAATAAATGCATTAAGAGCTTAAATTTTTTGTATTTTCAATAAAAAATTATTTTGTAATCTTAATATATGATTTTAACATATAAAATAGTTAAACTCAATTAGAAAACCACCCAACAACGGAGAAAAAAAATAGGGAGAATACAATTAGTTACCATGTTGTTGCCTAAAGTAACGAGGAGAATGACAATTTTCAATGATAATTAATATTAATTTAGAAAAAGAAAATTTATGTCATAATATTTATATTTTTTCGTATTTAAAATGTTGTATGTAACATAATCAATATATATAATAGCTAATTTTTTTTGTTTTTACGGTATCTCCTAACTCGACAGGTCGATGACTAATCTATCGCGGATCTGAGCTTCATTTAAGGTTTTGTCGCTGGTTAGTGAATTGTTGCATACATAATGCGAAATTCAAACCTTAAACTTATTTAAGCAGACTAGTAAGTTAATCACTAAATAACTCAACATGATTATTTAATGGCTAATTTAATAATTGAATTTTGGTGTGTAAATTATATTTTTGACTAAGTTTTCATAACAACAATTTGAACAATACCACTTGTTCTAGATGCTTAATTATTTGATTTTAATGAATAAAGTAGCCGGGCCACTGGGTATATGATAATGAAGTTGAAAGATTATTAAAATAAAATAGAAATAATTAATTGACTGAAGGTGGTCCAAATTTTGAATTCAAGTGAAGTTACAATTTGGGATGAAGTCAAAAGGTCCTATAGTGGACCATTGACTAGAAAGTTCAGGACAGAAATATCCCCGAAAACAGAAGAATATAGATAGACTAGCGATTAAAGAAAAGAGCGCCGAAAGGTAGAAGATGATGACTTTTTTATTTTTTAATTTTTTATTTTTAGGGTTGTTGATTGTTGCTTCCTGTTCCTGCTTGGTGCATCGTTTGGGCTTTGGTTTAAATTGGTTTCCCAGTTGGGGTTTGGGTCAAAGTTCAGAAAAAAGACAGAAGAAGCCAGCCACACAGACACCACAGTGAACACCACTTTTTTAATGTGTCTTCTTGGGAAAATACACCCTCACCTCACACTCCCCTGCACCACAAGTACAACTACATTTAGGCATATTTTAAACACCAGTTTAGCTATAAGTTTTTGGTAACAGTTTAGCTATAAGTTTACTATAAATTAAAGAGTTTAAATATTTATATTTAATAAATAAATTTAATTTTAATATATTATTAATGTAAAATTATTTTATATATGTATTTAATTACGTATTCTATGGTTGTAAAAAAAACTTTTTTGTTATTGATTCGTGATTAATCCTAAAAAAAAGTAGATGTAACTATAAATAAAATATTTCTTACTATTAATATATTAAAATTTAACTCTTAATATATATAAAACAAATGCATTAAAAACTTAAATTTTTATATTTTTAATAACTTTTTTTGGTGTGAAATCTTAATATATACCTTCATAATATAAGATAGATAAACCTCCAAACATTTACGACATAATATCACCAAGTTTTTAAGGTATTAATCTTATAAAAACTGCAAATATGAATATAGGAATTTTTTATTTATTAAATACTTCTTAAAAGAACTTTATCAAACTGTGTCTCAGTTATATGTTACATTCATTATATTAATATAATAAATATTTAAAAAATATTATGATTTAAGTTTACTAGAAAACTTAAATTTTATATATTATATATTTGTTATAAATCCATTTTATATACTAGCCACTTTATTAAATTATTATAAAAGCAAAATTTTCAGCGATTATCAAATTTAATTTAGAGTAATTAGCAAATAAAATCAACAACATATTTTTATATGATAAATTTAAAAGTAAAAATACAAGATATGGTATAACATGAGTACAATAATATTTATAAATCATGTGTATAAAATATAATAAATATTATAATAAAAATGATAAATATATAAATATTTAATTTTAGTTTCTGAAGACAGGCAAATAACAAAAATAATTACTTGCCGGCGATAAATAACTTAATTTTACTAACAAAAATGATTATTACCAATTATTTAATTATCGCTAAAATTAAATTATAATATTACTTATAGTTTATCGAAATCATCGATATGATAAAATATCAATAGATTTTTTATTTATCTTCAATGAAATTATGTACAGACGACCACTTCAATATAATTAATGTTTCTTTTAATATATATATATATATATATATATATATATATATATATATATATATATAT